>JBBPJO010000396.1:0-13444 GCA_038088815.1 Boletus nobilissimus | reverse complement strand
AGTTCACCTCACCCCTGTTGGTCACCCTGACAAGCCAAGTCGTCTGAGCAACCTCGGGAACTCCTTCATCATTCGTTTCTCGCGCCTCGGGGAGCTGAGGGATCTCGAGGATGCGATTTCGACACACAGGGATGCTGTTCACCTCACCCCCGATGGTCACCCTCACGAGCCGAGTCGTCTGAACAACCTCGGGAACTCCTTCAGAGCTCGTTTCGAGCGCCTCGGGGAGGTGAGGGATCTCGAGGATGCGATTTCGACACACAGGGATGCTGTTCACCTCACCCCCGATGGTCACCCTGACAAGCCGAGTCGTCTGAACAACCTCGGTCTCTCCTTCATCACTCGTTTCGAGCGCCTCGGGGAGTTGAGGGCTCTCGAGGATGCGATTTCGACACACAGGGATGCAGTTCACCTCACCCCTGATGGTCACCCTGACAAGCCGAGTTGTCTGAGCAACCTCGGTAACTCCTTCATCACTCGTTTTGAGCGCCTCGGGGAGCTGAGGGATCTCGAGGATGCGATTTCGACACACAGGGATGCTGTTCACCTCACCCCCGATGGTCACCCTGACAAGCCGAGTTGTCTGCGCAACCTTGGGAACTCCTTCAGAACTCGTTTCGAGCGCCTCGGGGAGCTGAGGGATCTCGAGGATGCGATTTCGACACACAGGGATGTTGTTCACCTCACCCCCGATGGTCACCCTGACAAGCCGAGTTGTCTGAACAGCCTCGGTCTCTCCTTCAGAACACGTTTCGAGCGCCTCGGGGAGCTGAGGGATCTCGAGGGTGCGATTTCGACACATAGGGATGCTGTTCACCTCACCCCCGATGGTCACCCTGACAAGCCGAGTCGTCTGAGCAACCTCGGGAACTCCTTCAGAACTCGTTTCGAGCGCCTCGGGGAGCTGAGGGATCTCGAGGATGCGATTTCGACACACAGGGATGCTGTTCACCTCACTCCCGATGGTCACCCTGACAAGCAGGGTTGTCTGAACAACCTCGGTCTCTCCTTCATCACTCGTTTCGAGCACCTCGGGGAGGTGGGGGATCTCGAGGATGCGATTTCGACACACAGGGATGCTGTTCACCTCACCCCCGATGGTCACCCTGACAAACCGGGTCGTCTGAACAACCTTGGGAACTCCTTCAGAGCTCGTTTCAAGCGCCTCGGGGAGCTGAGGGATCTCGAGGATGCGATTTCGACACACAGGGATGTAGTTCACCTCACCCCTGATGGTCACCCTGACAAGCCGGGTCGTCTGAACAACCTTGGGAACTCCTTCTTCACTCGTTTCTCGCACCTCGGGGAGCTGAGGGATCTCGAGGATGCAATGACTCTGTATTCCCGTGGTGCATCTCTTCCCATAGGCCCCATCAGTCATCGATTTCGTGCATCACGCATTTGGATATTATGTGCGCGATTTATGCACCATCCCTCTCTCCTCTGTGCATACTCTATCGCCATTAACCTCTTCCCCCAACTTGCATGGACTGGCCTTTCTCTTACCCACCGTTACGCAGAACTCAAGCAAGGTGCTGATCTTGTGCGCGAGGCTGCGGCTGCAGCGTTGGACTCGGGATTCCCAGAACTTGCCGTGGAGTGGCTTGAGCAAGGACGTTCCATTGTTTGGGGGGGGCTCCTTCATCTTCGCAGCTCTTATGAAGAGTTGTCGTCTGCTCACCCAGATCATGCCCGTAGACTCCGGGAACTATCTACCGCATTAGATGAAGCTAGTGCCACACGTGAAAGACCTTTGTCCACCTTCTCGGAATCGACTGATGATGCAATGCAACCTGCGATACAAACATTGCAGCAAGTCGTTGATACACACCGTATACTCGCAATCGAACGAGATCAACTACTTCAAGGGATTCGACGCCTTCCTGGCTTCGAGCGGTTCCTTCTCCCGAAAGATTTCTCTCAGCTCCGTGCGTCAGCACACTCAGGACCGGTCGTTATCCTCAATGCTGCGACACGCCGATGCGATGCATTGATCGTTCTTTCCGGCGTTGACCATGTAATTCATGTCCCACTCCCCGACTTCACTTTCCAGCGGTCCATCGATCTCCAGAGCATCTTGAAAGGTTTCCTTCGCCGCGCACATGTTGAAAGGACTGGCCAGATTGACAAATGGGACCGTGGGACCTGGGAATCGTTCTTATCCCCCTTGTGGAAATGTGTCGTCGAACCAGTCATAAATGCATTGGCTTTCTCAGTACGTGTTGCCATGTCGCTTGTATTCAAATCCGTTCATCTGTGTCTTTGAACAGACACCTGCCAGGGATCTATCACGCATTTTTTGGTGTCCAACAGGCCCTTTCGTATTTCTTCCTATCCATGCTGCTGGTCTTTATGACATCGAGCATTTAGCACCTGGACACAAAGTATTTGACTTTGTCGTCTCGTCGTATGTCCCTACGCTCAGCGTTCTTGCACCGTCACGCAACATCCATGTGGCACATGACGGCGATTTCCGCCTGCTCGCTGTTCGTCAACCGTCCACAGATGGCCCACTTTCCCGACTTCCAGGCGTACACACTGAGTTGGCACACATCAGGGAGGTCATTGGGAACTCAGCTTCAGCATGCGCCACTGTCCTGGAACCCACTGTCGGAACTGTCGAGGAAGTCCTTGGATTGATGAAGGAGGCAGACTGGGTCCATTTTGCATGTCACGGCATCCAGGATGCCAGGGATCCGACCCACAGTGGACTCTGTCTCGCGAATGAACGCCGCCTGCAAATATCTGACATCATCGGGTTGTCACGGTCCCATGGTGGGCTTGCCTTTCTCTCTGCATGTCAAACGGCGACAGGTGACGAGGGTCTCTCCGACGAGGCTATCCATATCGCGGCAGGGATGTTATTTGCAGGTTACGCTGGCGCCATTGGTACGATGTGGCCGATCAGTGATAGTGTTGCGCCCATCGTGGCGAGGGACGTGTACGAGCACCTGTTCCGGAATGGCACGAGGCCGGATTATCGAGAGGCGGCATGGGCACTGCACGAGGCTATCGTGAAGATGCGTCGTTCAACGAGTGGGTTCCGTTCATCCATGTAGGTCTTTGAACATTCGGGTGGACTGATGTTTGATGTCATCGTATCTCAACAACGTACTGTATACATAGTAGAATTCTCGGGGCATGTTGCTCTCAACAAACTTATCATCTTTACCGCACCAGAGACCTTGTAGTGAAGGGGGTGTGTATGTACAGTGAGAGACGTGGTGCTTCGCCATGCTGATGACTAGTGAAAGTCACGGTAGCCCCTAATTACCCCAAGTGTCCAAATGCACATCCCCTCTTTCTTGTTCCCTCTCCTCAGAACGCTAGGTCAGGTAAGACGTACACTGTGCGCCGAGGTTGACGGCAGCGACGCACATAGTCCACGTTATTTTCTGGACCGACAAGGTAAGTGAGTGTTTTTATTCGAGGGGGATTCCCTCAGCAACTCGTGATGCCACCGATAGAAACATTTGGACGACGTTCCCGACTCACAATTGATGTGCTCTAACCGCGATACCACATTCATCGTTTTGGCCATGACGGATAGAATGATGGATCGACAACAACTTGAAGTCGCGCTTGTTAGGCCCTTTCTGATGATATACCTCGACAATTGTTCGACAAGTTGAAGAGACAAGCGACGTGAACTTGAAAGACCAGCCTTGAATTTCAACACCCCGAGCCAAGTTGGACTCCGTCACACGGTGGCACCCACTCAACCTCGTGGTGGTATTATCACCCCAGCCCTGAGCTCATTTCGCTCGCTTCCAACTCCCAAAAGTGAGTCACACAAGGCACTCTCCGAGTCCTTCCCCGCTCGACATGTGCACGTCAAGCAATCGTCCAATCGAATACGCCAACTTCCCGTTTCGTGCACTAGGCACTGCCTTTCCCGATTCTCGCTGCTGGTTCCCCCCCGCGCCGTACGTCCGCGATGGAAAACCGAGGGTCGTACCCACCGGGGGACTACCCTCGTCCAACGAACGGAGCGGTCAGGCCTTGAGCCAGTAAGTTTTGACACCATCCCCAAGAATAGTAATGTACGAGTACATCTTGTATGATTAACGATAACAATGACATGATAGTAGTCCATCCGAACGTTCAAAGACCTACATGGATGAATGGAACCCACTCGTTGAACGACGCTTCGCCACAATCCCGAAGATCCCCAATAGCTTCATGCAACGCGCGTGCTGCCTCCCGATAATCCGGCCTCGTACCGTTCCGAAACAAGTGTTCGTACACGTCCCTCGCAACCACAGGCGCAATCCAGTCGCTGATCGACCACATCGTACCAACGACCCCTGCGTAACCAGCAAACAACATTCCTGCTGCAATATGCACCGCCTCGTCGGTGAGATTTTCGTCACCCGTCGCTGTCTGACATGCAGAGAGAAAGGCAAGCCCGCCATGGGGACGTGACAACGAGAGCATGTCACGCACTTTCAAGCGGCGTCTATCAGCAAGACAAAGACCACTGTCCACGCCGTCTTGGATTCCGTGGCAGGCGAAATGGACCCAGTCTGCCTCCTTCATCAGACCGAGTACTTCTTCGACCGTTCCAAGAGAGGACTCCGGGATTGTGGTGTGTGCTGAAGGTGAATCTCTGATCACCGCCGTGATATATGCTATCTCGGGGGCTACGCCTGGCAGCTGGCCTAGGCCATCTGAGGTTGGCTGACGAACAGCAAGCAGGCGGAGATCATCGGTAGGTGCCGCGTAGAGGTTAGGTAATCGCATGAGAATGCTAAGAGTAGGGACGTATGAGGAGACGACAAAGTCGAACACTTTGTGGCCGGGTAATGAATACTGGGAATCATAGAAACCGGCTGCATGGATAGGTAGAAATACGAAGGGTCCAGTCGGACACCAAAAAATTCGCGATATGTTACCAGGGGACTGTTTAGAGATACCGATGAGCGAATCAGCTGTGAATCGTAGGTAACATGAGAATACGCACTGAGAAAGCCAATGCATCTAGAATTGGTTGACAATACCATTCCACAAGGGCGCCAAGAAGGTTTCCCAGCTACCGCGGTCCCACGGTAGTGGTTCCCCATACCTTTCGTCAGAGCGTATAGCGTGAGCCTGACGGAGGAAATTCTTGAGGAAATTCTGATGATCAGCGACTCGCTTGAAGGTGAAGTGAGGAAGTGGGACATGAATTACATGATCCACGTCGGAAAGAACGACCAATGCATCACATCGATGCATTGCAGCATTGAGGATAACGACGGGTCCAGAGTGTGCCGAAGCTCGGAGTTTAGAGAACTCTTTCGGGAAGAGGAAGCGCTTGAAGCCAGGAAGACGTCGTATCCCCTGAAGTAGTTTATCTCGCTCGATCGCAAGCATACGGTGCCTATCAGCTTCTTGCTGCAACGTCTGTGCAAGAGGCATTACACCAGGAGTTGATTCCGAGAGGGTGGACAAAGATTTTTCGCGAGTGGCACCGGCATCATCTAATTTGGCAGACAGGTCGCGAAGTCTGCGAGCATGGTCTGGGTGAACAGACGATAACTGGTCATCAGAGCTACGAAGTCGAAGGAGCTCCCCCCAAACGACGGAACGTCCTTGCTCAAGCCACTCCACAGCGAGTTCTGGGAATCCAGAGTCTAGAGCTGCCGCTGCCGCCTCCCGCACGATATCGGCACCTTGCACGAGTTCGGAGTAACGGTGTGTAAGAGAAAGACCAACCCACGCGAGTTGGGGAAGGAGGTTAATGGGAATAGAATATGCACGGAGGAGAGAGGGATGGCGCATCCTTCGGGCACATAATATCCAATCCCGTGATGCGTGAAACCGAACACTAATGGGGCCCGTGGGAGCAACAGCAGAATGTGAATACACAGAAATTGCGTCCTCGAGATCGACCGGCTTCCCGACGTGCCCAAAACGAGCTACAAAGGACTTCCCAAGGTTCATCAGCATGCCAGGCTTGTGAGGGTGACCATCAGGGGTGAGACGAATGGCATCCCTGAGTGCCGAACTGGCACCAGCGAGATCGCTCAGCTCCCCAAGGCGCCTGAAACGAGTAGTGAAGCAGTTCCCAAGGTTATTCAGATATCTCGGCTTGTCAGGGTGACCATCAGGGATGAGATGAACGGCATCCCCGAGTGTTGAGATGGCATGCTCGAGATCGCTCAACTCCCTAAGGCGCTCGAAACGAACTCTGAGGGAGATCCCGATGTTACCCAGCATCCCAGGGTTGCGAGGGGAACGATGAGGGGTGAGGTTAACAGCATCTCTAAGTGTCAAAATGCCATCCTCGAGATCCCTCAGCTCTCCGAGGCGCTCGAAACGAGCGATGAAGGAGTTCCCAAGGTTGCTTAGACAAGTCGGCTTGTGGGAGTGATCGTGAGGGGTGAGGTGAACAACATCCCTGAATATCGAAATGGCATCCTCGAGATCGCTCAGCTCCCCGAGGCTGTTCAGACGATCCAGCTTGTCAAGGTGACCATCAGGGGTGAGATGAACGGCATCCCTGTGTGTCGAGATAGCATCCTCGAGATCCCTCAGCTCCCCGAGGCGCTCGAAACGAGTGATGAAGGAGTTCCCGAGGTTGCTTAGAAAACCCGGCTTGTTAGGGTGACCATCAGGGGTGAAGTGAATGGCATCCCTGTGTGTCGAGATGGCATCCTCGAGATCGCCCAGCTCTCCGAGCCGCTCGAAACGAGCTTTGAAGGAGTTCCCGAGGTTGCTTAGAAAACCCGACTTGTATGAGTGATCGTCAGGTGTGAAACGAACGGCATCCCTGTGTGTCGAAACAGCGTGCTCGAGATCGCTCAGCTCCCCTAGGCGCTCGAAACGAACGAAGAAGGAGTACCCTAGGTTATTCAGACGGAGCGGCTTTTCAGGGTGACCATCAGGAGTGAGGTGAACGGCATCCCTGTGTGTCGAAATGCCATCCTCGAGATCGCTCAGCTCTCCGAGGCGCTCGAAACGAGTGATGAAGGAGTTCCCAAGGTTGCTTAGACAACCCGGCCTGTCAGGGTGATCGTGAGGGGTGAGGTGAACAACATCCCTGAGTATCGAAATAGCGTCTTCGAGATCCCTCAGCTCCCCGAGGCTGTTCAGACGATCCAGCTTGTCAGGGTGACCATCAGGGGTGAGATCAACGACATTCCTGAATGTTGAAATGGCATCCTCGAGATCCCTCAGCTCTCCGAGGCGCTCGAATCGGTATAACAACGCCACGCCAAGATTCCTTAGTCCTGCGCAGTACCAGACGCTCCAGACCGAAGCAGATCTGACCAACTCTTGCAAAAGCGTGATTGCTTGTTGCAGGGCGGCTAAATCGCCGTATCGTCGGAAACGACCCAATAACTGCTCGCTCAAGTTTAGTGGGTCCTCCGTCAAGTACGATCTTGAATCCAAATCCACCAATGATCGGCTATCTGCAGGAGCAACATCCTCTCTCCCTTTGGCATGTATTTGGAGCAACAAAGTCGCAGCTCGGTTCTCGTGACTCTCAGCGGAACTGAGCTCCATCGCCTCATGCAGCAGTGCCTCAACCCGTGCTTCGTCGACTTCGTTCCTCCGCTTCTCGGATCGTGCCAAATGCACCGCAGCCAACTGGATCAATGTGGATGGACGGTCAGCGTGACCGGCAGGATGGGCGGCAAGTGCACTGCGGTACAACTCGAGCGGGACCTTCAGGGAGACACCTCCATCCTCGACTTGACACAGGATCAATTTTGCCATAGCCAGGTTCGACTGAGCGGCCGCGCGACAAGGATGACCAAGCGGACAGTTGTTGAGCGCCCGCTCAAACTCTCCAACCGAATGCTCCAGGTCTCGTTTTCCCCCATGCTTCCGAAAACGTGAGAGAGCGCTGTGACCGTGATTCGTTGCGTCGTCCAGCTCGTTTAGGGTACCTGTTGTTGACTAGAGATATATAATGATCAATCAGGATCGTGTTGCCGGAAGTCACCTGCTTACACAAAGTGGGCTCAGGACCCTCGACGCTGATGAATCGCTCCTCTCGCTATTGCGTTGTTTGACCGTCACAAGAATAGATGAACATGGGGATACAATGTCACCATTCTTTGGGAAGAGGGTAAATGCTACGATAATGTGAGTACCCGGATCGTTACGCAAAATCCCGACCCACTTACGAACGTGCTTTGCACTACGATCCAATAGTTGATCCACAGTGACCGTCAACTTTCGCAGGTGTTCCCCAGTACCCAACATGGGCTGGAATTCGAAAGATGCATAGACCTCTAGACAAACGGTAGCCGATCGATCTAACGGTCTGCGACTTCGGTGAGCACTAGCCTGGGCTGGAGAAGGAGGAACTCACAGAGGAATCGGCCCACTCCATTCGACGACATCGTCACTCACTAATGAACGCTTGTTTTCACTTCTCCATTCGAGACCGCTGTGATGCACCATGGCGTAGAAGCCGGCGGGGAGTCGTCGAAGGCCAAGAGCGAGTTCCTTCACTCGGATATCTACCTTGTCGTTAGCATGCATTCGAGTGTGGGGAAATGAGTCGCGCACTCGTAATGATCATTTCTTTGTCTCCGCCCATGTGCATAACAGAGCTCGACGAAGACGACAACATAACCTGTGGTTGGTCCCCCGGTGTAAGATTCCCCCCCTCTTGCTGCTGTGCGGAACTCGGAAAGGAGGGGTCGTCGTCCTGTGGCTTGTCCTCGTGTTCGGAATCTCCGAATTTTTCCTCCTTCCCCTGTTCCTGCGCAGAACCCGACAACGAAGGTCCGTCTTGTGGTTGGTCCTCGGAACTGAATTCCTTCACCTCCTTCCCTTGCTCCTCCCCTGCATGTTGGGGAGAGGGGCTGGAAGCGCTGGATGTTTGTATGACGTCCTGCAGGATAGATCAGTTGGTGAACCAGGAAAAGCTCTCGAGACCCACAGCCTGAGTCAGGGTGCTTGGCTCGGGTTGTGGCCGTTCCCCTCCGGTGCTCGATCTGGGTCTGCTGGTCATTGTTGATCAGACTGCGAAAACATGTAACAAGGGATGTACCTGGAACGCATTGAAATCCATACTCGCTTCCACCGTAAACCGAACCTTTTCCACATCAACGTGCTTGGTTCACGTCGCGGTCGTTCCTCTCCAGTGCCCAATCTACCCACCAAAGTTGCTACTTAGAACAGGGAACTGACAAAGCATGCAACGAGGGACATACGTCGAGCGTCGTGAAGTCCATACTCGCTTCCACAGTAGTCCAAACTTGGTCCACGTCGATATCGTCGATTCGTATCGTGGTTGTTCTTGTTCAGTGCTTGACCTGCGCTTCATTTGGACCAAGGGGGTGGACTGTTAAGACAGCGAAGGAGGTTCCGAGCGATTATATGCTCATACTTGTGCCCACGCCGCACCGGGCCACCGCTGCTTCCAAGCATATCAGTTCATTAGACGCTCCACTCGTGTATTTGGTGTGGCATACAAAACCGCTGTGGGTGGCTTCCATATGGAAAGCATGACGGGCATGCTCGCTTCCACGGCCTGGATGCTTCTTTTGCGGTTATGTGTTCGGAGGACACGGGACACCGCGTTGTATTGTATCTAGGCTTTCGTGCATCAAAAAAAGGTACATTTCATCTGCCCCCCAGTGTTTTTTGTGTCTGGTAGCAACGGTTGCAGCGCAGAAGGCCAGGAGACCAGGTGGAGGACCGAGAGGCGAACGGAGATGTCGAGCATGAACCGGAGCGCAGAACCGATGCGGATGGCATCCATAGTATACGAATGGGAAAGGTGACGGAGAGGGCACTGCTACTCGAAACAGCCCCAAGCCACTCAGCACGGAAAGCACAACTTGAAGCAAACGTACGGACAAGCGACGTAAGCGAGCGGCGGTGCGCCTTGTCTTTGCGCCACCACCTCGTCGGCGTCGTCGCTCGTCCTCGCCTGTTTCAGCGCACCATCCACTCCTTCTCGGCCTCGCATACAGAGCGATGTCCAACAATTGTATTTAGAGCTGAATGTCACCATGATCACCACTAGTGAAAGAGGTGACGGAATCCGTGAAATTTCATTGGCTTTTGTTTATTACTGAATCCATGCAAAATTGGTTTGGTTATGCCAGATCTTCCCGGGGAGCCTGCCGGTGACTCCATGCCTGTTGTGCTTTCCATACTTTCATTAATTCTGATGGAAGGCACGAGGCTGAACGTAACATCCTGTAAACAACTTGAAGCTGGGCGACGCCAACTTCGGCCCGAGACTCGAGCATTTGACCATCACATATTTCGGTTGAGAGCGTCGACACGATAGACGCAAATCCACATACAGTACATTCACTCTGCCGTGACAC
Source organism: Boletus nobilissimus (assembly GCA_038088815.1). Classification (NCBI taxonomy): domain Eukaryota; kingdom Fungi; phylum Basidiomycota; class Agaricomycetes; order Boletales; family Boletaceae; genus Boletus; species Boletus nobilissimus. The sequence goes on along the minus strand of JBBPJO010000396.1, from coordinate 3,161 downwards.
AGACTCGACAATCTAATTAGTATACGCAATATCCAGAGTGTGAGCCAACGACTCTGCACCGTGATAACGCTTGTACACTCATGCCTCTCTATTCTTGCTAGGATACCACAAAGACGTAGATGTACAGTCAATGCACGAACGTTCTTCTCATCAAAACTTGACCTCGGACCTCTTCAAGATGCCGGCTTCAATCGCTATGATTTCTGCAACTCCTGTCAGCCATGAGATACACCGTCCTGCACGCAGTCACTCACGGAACGCAAGATGCCGGCTGTGGAAGCGCGCCATCTGGAAATCACCTTGGGGCATGTCAGAAACGTGAAGCTGCATGCAAGATAGGTGTGCGACAACGTACCAATGGCAAACCATAGGCCTTCATGTCCGCTGTCCCTGAAAATGCTATTCACGTCCCCTTCCTTCGTGAGGCCCCACACCTTGTTCACCTTGCTGGCGACGTGGGGTCCACAGAGTTCACGCATTCTGTCGCGCTGGTCCCCATATCTTGGATATGCCCCAGATCAGGATGGACGTGTGCTGGGGAGAAGCAAGGGTACTTACCCAGTTGCGAAGACCACGACGTCTGCTTCGAGTTCCGTCCCATCCGCGAACATGACGCCTTTCTCCGTGAAACGCTCAATCGCACTCCCGCTCTTGAGTTTAATATCGCCATTGATGACGTGTTTGGTCGTACCAGCATCTAGCGACAGAGAGGGTAAGAACAGTGCGCCCATCATCTTCGACAGACTTGCCAACATAGTATCCACCCCCTTTCGAGTATAGAAGGTGGACGAGACCGGCCCCGTATGGTCCGAGATTTGTCTTGAACCCTACTTTAGCGAGACCATCTAAAACCTCTCTGTATTTTTGGGGTGTTGTTAATCCACACCTTGTAGCATACTCAGGTTCCACACTCACTTGTCGGTGGTTTGCGCACTGTGGGGTACAACGCGTTGGCGGATCCGCTTAACTAGCGGATATGGTAGACTAGTGTGATAGACATCCGCGATATCAATCGGAATGGTATCATTGAAGAGCACTTTCGAATCGCGGCCGTCAAAGGGTGTCATTTACAGAACTGGACAGAGTGACACACCACCAAACATTTCCTTGATCGCTTCAACGGACATGATGTGCGTAGAGGAACGCTGGCAGCTACGGAGGTAAATCGTCAGTCAGAATGCGTCCTTGAATCCAGGTCGACATTATCTACATTGTGACATCAACGCCATGATTGAAAAAGTCTTGTGCGATGTCGTGACCTTCGGCTTTTATTAGACGAGATTTCCCGATGCCACGCCCGACATACCAGAAGTGCCAGTACCAACGACAACCGCCTTCTTTCCAATGTAGTGTTCTGCAGAGTAGAATTCCGAAGAGTGGAGCGTTTCACCCCTGAAGTTCTCCTGTAAAACGCATGTCAAGTAAGATACCTTGGAAGCCGACTGCACAAACTTATTTACCTTTCCTGGAATATCTGGCGTTATCGGACTGCCTCCAAAGCCGGTCGCAAAGACTAGGTGTTTCACCTTGAGAGTTCGAGTGTCCTTTCCGTCCTTATTAATCTCGACGGTCCATGTCTTCAGGTCATCATTCCATTCTGTCTTGGTGATCACAGACGAAGTCCACACGTTGAGCTCAAGATAGTCTGCGTAACCCTCCAACCAATCAGCCAGCTAATCCAATCGTGTCAGTGATCCAATAAGAATTTTGAGTTTTCTGGGTCGTACCTTTCGAGCTGGACTGTAGACAGGCCAAGTTGGTGGGAACCTAACAGGTCGTGGTAAAGAGAACATGGGCCACGTCTCACCGATCGTGACTCACGGTAGATACGCCGTCTGACTCTGCCAGACGGGGGTATGTAAGGCTAGTGTCTTGTAGCGATCCCTCCACTGACTCCATGTGAGCCTCCCAGTCGTAATGCATCAGAACGCTGCGGCAACTCACGTTATCACCCACACGAGGTTTCTTCTCGACGACGAGGTGTGGAACACCAAGGTATTTCAACCTCGCTGCGATTTCGAGGCCATTGTGGCCGGCACCAATCACGAGCACGGTCGGATCGCCATCGGCAAGTTCCACCTCTCGGCGTCGTCTCTCTTCCCAAGTGCCGTGTTCGGCGGGATGTCGACGGAGAGGACCGATCTATGTTCTGAATCAGACCGATAAAATCGACTCGAACATCTACACTGTACCTGCTCGGGGAAATCGTTGAGGGATTGCAAGCAGGTATAGAGCGAATACGCCTTCCACCTCGAACCGGGTACGGGAACGAGGTGACAAACGGCTGTGCCCCTTCCAACCTTGGTGTCGAATTCAAAGGAGAGTCTCAACAAGACCACATCAGAGAAAAACTTGATAAGCTGCGGAGCAAGAAACTGCTCATGGGAGAACCGTAGGTTAGTGATACCGGTGGGTGCGAGGCGATGGTCAAGGAGGTTCCTGATCGCGTCCTTGCCCTCGATGGTCCTAAAGTCCCAGGTGAACGCCAAGGTGTCCTTCCAGAACCCATCCTCAAGAAAGAGATCGAGGATTGCGGTAATGTCGGATGAAGCAACAGCGCTCGAGAATGCGTCGAACCAAGTTGTTGCGACCTCTGTAAGCTCGGTGGGTGACTTCAATGTGGGCTCGTCTACGCCCAGTCGTTGAAATGTAGGAAGTTGTTGGGGGAAAGGGTCGTCACTCATACTGGGCTGGGATGTGCGGAATCAAATCCGTCAAACAACACACCTCTCATATACTGACTTTGATCGTGGCTAGAGGGCTGATTAAACGTGTCATTGATTTCTAAATTCATCGGGAATTACTAACGAATGTACAAGAGCTTGCTTCATGGGGCTCACTGCGACAGCAACTGCAGGACGTTACCGCCGGGACTCGGAGAATGACAAATTAGCTTGGCACGCGCCTCATTTCGTTATGTTAGTAAAGCAGTTACCTAGTCGACTTGTGTGATTCACCTCCATTCGAATGCGTTGCAAAGCTAGGACGGAGCGGGAAGGAGCAAAGGTCTCGCCAGAAGAGGGCGAAGCAACTCGGAAGACAACTAGACCATCTATCGTCCGTGGTCGACCCCAACCTCCATTGTTTTTTTAATGCCGATGTGAAACTTGCCATGAGAAGTGACGAGAATGGGGTCAAACGCGTCGGCTATTCAGGTGGTG
>JBBPJO010000395.1:0-13455 GCA_038088815.1 Boletus nobilissimus | reverse complement strand
GGGCGTTTCCCAATTTCATCAGCCATCCTTCAGCGAAGGTCTTGCCACGGCCCTTACTGATCTTGTTAAGGAAGGTAAGGGATTTGGTCTTATCCATGAACACCTTGTCATTGATAGTGAAGTAGGCATCCATAGTGAGAAGCCATCTGTTGGCATCCTCTGCCTCCCCGGAAAAGTCCTCAGGAAGGCCGGCCTTTATTTCTGATACCATGTCGTCGTTTTCTAGAGCTGGGTCAATATCAATATCGTCTGCCTCAGTCGGTTCTGGGTCGAAAGTCTCTGCACTGGTTGGTTCCGGGTCAGGATCGTGGAAAGTGAGGGGAGGATCCTCTTGGATAGGGGATTCAACGGAGGCCTGGGGGATGGCAGCTAATTCAGAGATGGAGGGGAGAGCATCGGAGTTCCACCCTTGAGACTGGTTGACTTCTGCGAGAGCCCTCTGACGTTCTTGGTATGCCGTGATGTACTCCGGGGAGGAGAGTCTATCCGGAAGGACAAGATAGAACGGGTGACCGTCAGGTAGGAGGTGAAGTCTGGGGAGTCGAGGGGAGGAACGAGGTTGAGACACGGTGGGTGTTTCAGGAGGGGAGTCGGAGTTGGAAGGTACTCTGAACCTGCCTAGGCGAGAGATGGTGGGTAGGGGGAGTGTCCTCTACGTAAAAGTAGGGACAAGGGGAAAAGCTAGTTCTTTTGTAACGCACAGCGTAGTAGTGACGTAACGTGCTGCGATACAAAGAAGAGTTCGCGCATAGAGAAGAGAGAGCGAGTGACGAGTAGAGGAATCCTCAAGGAACAATGCCGAGCTTCGAGACGACGCGAAGCCTAAGCTGGTCTCACCTATCTAGGAATCTCACTGGACTCGGTGGTCACTAGAAACTACACTGATATTGCGTAGAACTAGCTTAGGGAAATTACAGGAGGGCGAGAGAGCGCCCTTATATACAGTAGGCCCCTTCTAAATAAGGAAAGGATGGGCAGCATCCGCAGTAGCTAAAATATGACTCGATGCGCAGCATGTGAGTCGTAACGAGTCATGAAGAGTCATGACGAGTATAAATAGAAAGGCTATGCCACAGGCGGTGAAGTCTGAATAAGGCGACTGCGACGGAAATGGAAGGAAGTCTAAATAGGGATATAGGCAGGGCGCCATGTGAGACAACAAGAGAAAGAGATTGGGGAACGTATCTGGTATAATGGAGGACGACTCCATTACAAATACAACCGCACACGGTGAGAGAGAATGAGACTAGAAGGCGAGTGAACGAAAATTGTAGTGAAAAAGTGTACTCCCTCGTAAACCGTAACAGTCAAGGACCGGTAACAGCTACAAATGCTTATCAAGTTCCTGACAGAGTTTGTCAAATGCATCTCGCAAGGCCCTTTGGATCTCTGTGTCACAGTCGCATTTACTTTCCTTCAAGTTCACGCATGCGTCAAACTTTGTTGATTGTGTTTGTGCAGTAGAAAAGATCGTGTTGGATCTTTGTCACGGTCGTGTTTACTTCCCCTCATGTGTCAGACTGTGTTGATTGTGTTTGTGCAGTAGAAAAGATTGCGTTGGATCTCCTTGATGCGACACATCCCTCTCCTATCCTCCACTCATCTCTACTTCACCTTATTACCAAGGTATGTGTCCCCCCTCTTACACAACACTAACTGCAACCCATCCCTACTCAGATGCCACCTCCTGGTTGGACAACTCCAGAACAAAAGGCCTTCCTCACAGAGGAGCTAAAAGAATACGTGAAGGTCGGCAGCAAAGAGTTTAAGAGATGTTGGCCTACTTTGTACCAGAAGTGGAGTCAACGCTGGCCAGAGCGAGCAACTGCTCTGCTGGATGTCCTACCTACTCAACCCTTGACAGACAAGCAAGGCGCAGTGCTTGCGAAAGCCTGGGATAAGCGTCAGAAAGTGAGTACATTGTTACCATCACTACTGGTAGGTGTAGCTCACAATGCATCTAGCAACTTCAGCAGTGGATGTGTTGGCATGCCAGAGTGGGTGAAAACTGTGCTGCAAACAACAAGACCACATGCCTGATCAATGACTTGATGAAGCCCAAAACTCGTATGAAGAAGATTTGGGAAATTTATGCTAAGTCCCACTATGAGGCGTGCATCAAGGATTTGGTCCCTGTTACGGTTTACTAAGGGGGTACACTTTTTCACTTGTTCTTTCGTTCACTTGACTCCTAGTCTCGTTCTCTTCACCATGCGCAGTTGTATTCATAATGGAGTTGTCCTCCATTATACCAGATACGTCTCCCAATCCTTCTCTATTTCTGTCTCACATGGTGCCCCACCTATACCTATACTTAGACTTCCTTTCCATTCTGCCATAGTTGCCTTATTTGGACTTCACCGCCTGTGGCATAGCCTTGTTTTCTGACTCATCATGACTCTTCATGACTCGTACTGACTCTTATGCTGCGCATCGAGTCATACATTTGTGACTCACTACGACTAGAGGTGTTGTGCACCACTTCCTTAATTAGAAGGGGCCTACCGTATATAAGGGCGCTCTCTTGCCTTCCTGTAATTTTCCCTAAGCTAGTTCTATGCAATATCAGTGTTATTTCTAGTGACCTCCGAGTTCAGTGAGCGCTTAGTCTGTACCTGAATAGGAGGGACTGCCTAGGCTTCGCATCGTCTCGAAGCTCAGCACTTGGACTACAAACTTCACTTGTACCCTCGCTCTTTTCTTCATCCTCATTTGAGCTTAGTATCTTAGTATTGCAGCACACTACGCTGTGTGTTACAGTCCCTGTGGGGTCCAATATCATCACAGTATGGGAGAAAATTAAGGATACACTCAACAACGAGCCACCAGAAGTTATCAACGCACTCAAGCTAGAGCAAGCAAGGCAAAGGGTGGTGCTCCAAGTGGCTGACCCAGATGAGGAGGGAGTTGAAGTGGATCCACTCACCGTTCAAAGGTTCATGTTAGCGTCATCTAAATAGTGATTATCACTGACCGGGGACAACATATCACTAGGAACATTCGAGAGCTTGGACTGACACTGATCTGCCTACTCAAGTACCTGGCTAAGAAGACTGCATGGTCCTTCAGTGTGGTGATGGGTGGGCCTGATCCTATTTTGCCAGAAGATGGTAATCACATTACCAGGTAAGCGTTATTGATTAGTTCATATCTGAATGACATTACTGATCACTGACTATGACAGTATCCACATTGGAACGAATGATCTGGGTCAGGATTTCTCAGATGCCTACAATAAATATGACAGTGTGTTTGTCGAGGCATTTGGTGAATTTCTGAAAGGTGTCTATGGTAGTAAGCATCTAATCTCTCGCAAGATGAGACCACACTGACTAACCGCCTGTGCAGTGTCTGGTATGTGAAAATTCCAAGGCACAAGTGCGTTGCAATTGCCAGCAGTAATCAGGGACAAGGTCAAAGCAGCAGTTCCTCAAGTGTTACTGGACGCAAGGAGTGAGCCAGAAGTCAATCAGCAGGAGGAGGACGAGAATGGGGAAGGAGACCAGGAAGAGGGAAAAGAACACAAGATTGATGATGAAGACAAGGTGATGCCGGACCCATCTTATATATTGCCAACACTATCCGCCACTGTTGCATCACCTTCCTGCATTGCAACATCAACCAACATACCCCCCCACACTCATGGTAGCAGCACCATTGCATCACCACCCAGCGTTGCAATGCCATCTGACCCTGCAGTGCTAGCCAACAATGCAACACCAAAAATTCTTGCAATGCCAAAAAGTATTGCAACGCAAAGTACAAGTTTGGCCTCGGACATGTCACCACCTACTTGTCCAACTTCTGTGTTGCTACCCGATGCGGCTATTGCAACACTTCAGCTTGAAGACTTTGCGACATTCCAGGACCCCTATCTGGGTGACTTCTCATCGCCCACCCTTTCCCTAACGTCATCTGACAATTTCTGGATGGGGAATGATAGTATGCCCGAGATCTCGAACTCATTCATGGACCTCCTCCAGGATGCCATTCCCCCAGACTGGAACTGGCTGTATGGCCTGAGTGACTGCGACTTGTCCTCTTTGTCAATGTTCGCTTCACCAACATGCACTGGCAACACTTCCACTGTGGCTTTCAACATGACAGACTTGTCATTGGCCCAATCTGGAGCACTCTTGCCTCCCCAGGTCCAGACTCAGGTGTCATTGTTCACTCCTTTTCAAGCCCCTCAATGTAGCTTTGGAAGTCAGGATTCAGGGGTCTTCGGGGTCGGCTCGACATTGCAACACCCTGACAATGGTCTCGTGAATGCCATTCCACCATGGTTTAACTCTGTGTCATCCCATTCCCAAACCGTGTGACCCCAGACACTGCCTAGTCCACTGCATCAGGTTCTACCGGCATCTCTCAACCTTCTGACAGAACTGGTGGCAGTCAAAGTTCTACCAGCTGCTCCCAAGCCACTGGCAGAACTTGCAACCATCGAAGTTCCACCAGCTCCTGGTCCACCAATAGATGTGATTACCATTCAGGTCCCACCGGTGGTACTTGGCATGATCAATGGCACTCAAGAGACTGCATCCTCAAGTGAGCAAAACCAAGAGGCTAATGACAGACGTGCAAAGCGGAAGCATGTCCCATCTCAGCGAGGTGAGAGAGACAATGCCATTGGAGACATTGGAAAGGAGAATCGCCCACCACCAGCTGTCACCAAGGTTGCACCTACTGTAACGCACAGTGTAGTGTGCTGCAATACTAAGACACTAAGCTCAAACGAGGACAAAGAGAGAGCGAGGATATGAGTGAAGTATGTAGTCCAAGTGCCGAGCGTCAAGACGATGCAAGGCCTGAGTGGTCTCACCTATTCAGGTATGAACTAGGCACTCACTGAACTCGGTGGTCACTAGAAATAACACTGGTATTGTGTAGAACTAGCTTGGGAAAATACAGGAGGGCGAGAGAGCACCCTTATATACGGTAGGCCCCTTCTAAATAAAGTAATGGTGCACAGCACCTCTAGTCAATGCAAGTCACTAAGTTATGACTCGATGCGCAGCATAAGAGTCAGTATGAGTCATGACAAGTCATGATGAGTTAGAAACATAAAGGCTATGAAGTCCGAATAATGCGACTGCAGCGGAACGGAAGGGAAGTCTAAAATAGGTATAGGCGGGGCACCATGTGAGACAGCAACAGAAAGGAATTGGGAGACGTATCTGGTATGATGGAGGATGACTCCATTATGAATACAGCCGTGTACAGTGCAGAGAATGAGACTAAGAGTTGAGTGAACAAAAGATCAAAGGAAAAAGTATACCCCCTCAGTAAACTGTAACACCTACAAGGGGAAATAAGTGTATGGTGGCACATGGAGACTCTGGGAGTGGTCAAGGAATGGTCAAGTAGGTTTCTCATCGCTCTCCATCCCTATTTCAATCTGACAGTCATGTAGAAAGCGAAAAACGAAGATGTGATACTTTCCGTGTGTCAAGCTGTGTGGTTGATTGGATAGGTAGTCTAGACTTTATTGTATTCATGTTTGAGATGTATCTACACATACAGTAAACTCGGAGCTCAGTCCGTACAATAAGTAAAATTCTGTGATCAGCACTAGCAGATGAGCAAACAACCAATCAAAGTACTCGTTGGAAAATCTGGTACTGGTATGGGAAACATACGCGAGGTGATAGTTACACCATCCAATTTATATTAGTTACATTTGTCCTTGTTGCAACAGGAGCGAGTGCAGGGTAGAGACACATTGCAATGGCAGGATGGTGGGGTTGTTGCAAAGGGGGGACCGCAGGGCCATGCAAATCAATAAAATGGGGAATGATTGCAACAGTGCTTGGAGGGGGTATGGGATGGCACAGTTGATAGATGGTGGACACGTTGCAATGATGTGGTGTTGCAAAGGAAGACAGCGAGTTGCCACAGAAGGAGGGGAGTGTGGGATGGTATCATTGATGGAGGAGGGACAATGTTGCAACAGCGGGACTGTACTTATGATGGGAGGTGTTAAGTCCGGTTCCTCTGAGTCAAGTCCGGTGGATGTCCGAGGTGTAATGGGAATGTAGGGGCAGAGGTTTGATGGAGGTGTTGACAGAGAGGTTGACGGAGATATGGAGTTTGGAGTTATGAGGACGTTGGCGCAAGACTTATGTGTTGTGCCCTTGTCAATCCTCGTGTCCTTGTATTTCAGAGGGAAATAGAGTTGAGAGGGAAGGAAGGAATAGAGGGGAAGAGATCAGACTTAAAAGGGGGGAAACTTCATTGATATTCATAATGGAGAAACTATGAAGAAGTACAGAGGGTTTATATACTACAGGTCTGAAGGTAACTCCAGAGCCAGAGTACCTATGTGATGGCGACGTACATAGGGATGGAGGACTATGAAATCCGGACAGGCGGTACAAACTATAATAAAGAATGTAGACTATAACGAAAGCAGATATAGGAAGGTACGAAGTCCGGAGTAGCAACTCCGTGGATGTCCGGTAGATTGGGTGCAGGGTTTATCCAGAGTTGGACCGGAGTTGGACTTGTGAAAATTAGGGATATGACAGGAGGGCTCGTTGCAATGGTGCTGGGCAGTTGCAAAGGAGGGATTGTGGGACGGTTGGGGGGTTGTTGCAAAAAGAGGGGAGTGCGGGATGGTACAATTGAGGGGGGAGAGAACATTGCAATGGTGCCGGGTGGTTGCAAAAGAGGGATTGCAGGACTGTCATGGGATCAATGTTGCAATGGCACCATCATGTTGCAATGGGACAAAAATCAGATACAGTGTGATATGCAAAGTGTTACAAGATGAATATCATAGGTAGATTTGCAATGGGAGCACTACTATAGTTATAACCTTTCCATGCAACGAAAGTCCAGTATAGCCTGGAGTACTCGAACGATCTGGAAAGGTATACAACATCAGTAAGCAATCAGTTAACTGCGTATATCACACATAACCCTTTTGTATTCACTGTCCTGATCTTCCTGGTTGAATCTAGCCTGAAACATGACTATCAGAAGTGCCGTAGCTGCTTCAAACAAACAGGAGCAGGTGTGCATCCAGATGATCCAAACCCAAACCTTTTAAGTATGTATATTTAGTTGCATGTATCCTGATTCCCTTGCTCATGCTACAACCCATCCAATAGGTCAGATCTGCTCCGAATTTCCTCACTACGATGAACTTGACAAAATCTGGCGCAGTATACCAGGGTTTGACAGTGATCTCATCTCATCAGATCCCACCGTTGATCACGCTCAAGACCCATTGTCCCTTGTGAAACTTGGATCGAAGAACACTCCTGCGGCTCATACTCAAGAGGGGGGGGGACATTGTTGATAATGAGCTACTGGACAATGTTGGTGATGGACCTGCCGATATGGTTGGAGATGACAATGGCCATGGTGGGCTTGAAGGAGAAGATCTTCTCAATGACACTGATATGTAGGTTGATGATGACCAGCGGTTGAATACTAGCTTGGGCTGGCAGGATGAGGGTGGGGCAACAGCCCTTGACAGTGCCTATCAGATGCATATCAATGCTCTAATCTAATACTAACATTAAATGTCTGTCTAGGCTCCCTTGATTTTCTCTGCTCAGACCACTGCTTACACGGTTGGTCCCTCTGGTTCAGGGATATCAGCCAAGGCCGCCAGCAAGAGAAGAACACCATCATGGGATAGTTGTTCCGCTTTTCATCAATCAACACCCTATGCGTGTCACCCCCCCAACTCTAGTGTTCACTCTTCCACTAGCCTTCCCACCACCACTGTAGAAATGTACTACAGGTCATAAGTACGAATGTATGAAGTATGGATAGACAGATCTCACCTCAGTACTGTACGGAGTCAGGACTGAGGTGCGATGCGCGTCGGCACAAAGGTTATCTATCCAAAGCTTATGTAATACAGATCTAACCGAGTCCATTTGTGCATAGTCTACAAGAAATAAACACAACACTCCCCCTCAAATGGAGAGGTGTAGTCCAAGTTCACATGCGAAATGTTTAGCTTTAATGTTCGGCAAAGCCTTCATAAGCGTATCCACAACCATATCAGAAGTAGGACAGTAAACGAAATGAATTGAACCGTTTTCGACACTGAAATGAATGAAATGATAACGAACGTCAATATGTTTTGTATGTGCGTGGTAGCTGCCGTCTCGCGTGAGCGCAATGGCCAACTGATTGTCTCCGTAGAGGAGGGTTGGGTACGACAATGGTCCGAAGATCTCTTGAATGAGACATCGTAACCAAAGAGCTTCTTTTGCGGCGTGAGTGGCGGCTACATATTCGGATTCGGCTGTAGACAGGGTGACGAGTTCCTGCTTCTTCGAACCCCACAAGATTGCTCCCCCATTGATGAGGAATGCATATCCAGTGATCACTCGTCGGTGTTCTTGTGTAGCGCCATCTGCATCGACGTATCTGACTAGACCGCTCGTTTGTGTCCTGAAGGTAAGCGCCAGCGGCTGCGTACCGACCAGGTATCTAAAAATCCGTTTTATTGCTTCCCAGTGGTCCCAACTGGGATTAGCGTTGAATTGTGAGATGTAAGACATAGCGAAAGCGATGTCGGGTCTAGTCCTGACAGCTAGGTGGATCAACGAACCAGTAGCTTGTCAGTAAGGAATATTCCGCATCCGTGCTGCTTCGGTCGTTGATTTCGGTGACTGAGCATCGGACAGTTGAACGTGTGGGTCAAGCGGCGTGGCAACAGGCATCATGTGGGAAAAGTTGTACTTGGCGAGAATGGCTTTAATGTATGGCTCCTGGGACAGAGAGATGGTTCGGGAGTCTCGGTCTCGCACGACTTTCATTTCGAGAAGCCAACCGATAGGACCTAGATCTGTAATTTGGAAACGAGTTCTGATTTCGTCCTTGAACGCCTTGATGAGAGCGGGACAGCTCCCAGTGATTGTACAGTCATCAATGTGTGAAGCAAGAATGAGGACATGCTCAGCTATTCTGGCAACAAACACTCCCCAATCTGCTTCTGTCTGTAAGAAACCCATGTCGCTGAGCATCCCGGTAAGCCTTTGGTACCATTTAAGTGTGCCCTGTTTCAAGCCATAGATAGCGATGCATAATCGAGCAACGAGGTCATGGCCTTGCTTATCGTAACCGGGTGGTAACTCCATGAAAATGACTTCATTGTTGTCCAATTTGCCATTAAGAAATGCGCTATGGAAGTCAAAGACGTCGATGTCCCAGTTTTGTCGGGCTGCAATAGCGAGAATAAGACGAAGTGAGGCGAGTCGAGCCACAGGTGCATAGGTTTCATCGTAATCGACACCATACTGTTGCATAAAACCTCGCGCCACCAGTCACGCCTTGTATTTATTGATTTCTCCTGCGGCATTCTTCTTAATTTTGAATACCCACTTGCAGCTGACAACATTCGTTCCCTTGGGAGGGCACTCAACCACATTCCAGGTACAAGCATCAGCAAGACACTTCAATTCCATCTTTATTGCCTCATCCCACTTTGGCCAGTCAGGTCGCATTTTCGCTTCTTCGACGGTTGATGGTTCCAGACCTTCGGCTTCCGCACTTCCGGCCAATAGCGCAAATACTGCGTCTGAGTCATCAAGCCATGCGGCCGAGGCATGGTCATCAGGAACCTCGTCCTTATCCATTGACACCGCCTCTTGCATGCCCTTGGGTAAGAGTGTCCCATTCTTTCGACCATCGTGTGTCCCTTCACCACTTCGTAACATCTTCATATAAGGTGATTTGATGTGTTGTCAAGACGATCGTCTCAACACTTCCTCAGGTGGTTTCATTTCGAAGTTGGGACCCAGATGATTGACTTTCGGTTTTTCAGGTGTGGGAATTGGAGGGTTTGGAGTACTACTGGGTTTTGTCGTAGGGATGGTGACAGGTGCACTATTTGGTACTGGCTGCTTAGTGCTACTGATGGGTTTAGCGCTACTGACGGGTTCATTGAATTTGATAGAGACCGTTTTGGTTTCCGACTGGAACGTAACATTGCGCTCCACTATGACGATGTGTCGTTCAGGAAGGTAGATTCGATGAGTGGTAGACTCTGAGTTGTATCCAACCCACTGACCTTCCTGAGCTCGGTTGTCCAGTTTCGATCCGCTGACGTCGTGGACCCAGCATTTAGCTCCCCAGATGGGTAAGTTTCCCAGATTTGGTTTCTTCCCGTATAACATCTCGTATGGCGTTTTTCCATCCAGCACACGAGTTGCTGACCTGTTCTTAACCCAGACGACGTGCAAGAGTGCCTCTCCCCAAAGGTACTTGGGCAAATCCATCACGTGTAGCACCGTTTGTACTCGTTCAACCAGAGTACGGTTCAGCCTTTCCGCAACCCCGTTATGTTCTGGCGTATCATGGGTGGTAAGTTTCCATTCCGTCCCATTAGTTTTTAGGTTACGGTCAAACTCATTAGACAGATACTCCCCCCCACGATCAGAGTGGAGGTATTTGATCGATGCTCTGTGTTGGGTTTTCATCCAAGACTCGAAGTCCTGGTACGCCGTGAACATATCAGATTTTGTGAATAACAGATTGACGCAAGTAAAGCGAGTGTGATCGTCGGTAAATGACACATAATAAGACCGCTTCCCAGGTGTGAGGACAGGTGACGGTCCCCAGATGTTGGTATGTACCTCGTCGCCTAGTTTCTCGTGTTGACTCGGTTCACGAGAGGTTCCAATAGGTTTCCGCGTTGCTTTCCCGTATTCACAAGAAGTGCATTGGGTCATGGTGGATCCTGGTGGTAACTTAACGCCAGTAACCATCCCTTTGGATACCATCTCCCGAATCATCGCAACTCCAATATGGGATAAGTGGGCATGTAAATCTTCCAACGTAAGCTCTTTCTCTCCGCTGGCCATGGCTGCCGTTGGATTTGAGTAGTTGTTGAGGGTTTTGTATAGACTGTTCGTAATGTCGACATTCCCCAAGAGCTTTTGCTGTGGATCGAAAATTTGGCAAGACTTTCCGTCAAAGACTGCCTGGCAACCCGCTTGTGTTAGGTGACTGATTGACACGAGAGTGACTCACATCGCTGGTGCGTACAACACATCTTTCAAGATAATACGCGAACGTTTATCTCTGTTTGGTAGGAAAATGGGTAGGTCTCCCTTTCCAACGGCATCAAAGGTTCTGTTATCGGCTCCCCTGATAGGTCTAATGGGTATGGTCGTAAAATTTAGGAACCGCTCTCGACATGGTGACAAGTGTTGTGATGCGCCACTGTCGTAGAGCTCGGGGATGCTGCCGCTTTCAACATGGGCTGCATATGTAGATGCGTCATCGGGTGGATCTGCATATTCAGGTATCGCTAGCCATGCACAGTCAGGTTGGTTCTCCATCATGTGTGTGCAAGCATGGGCTGATGATTTCCCTTTGTCCTTATCATCTTTAGACTTCTTTCCACACAATTTCCACCCTTTTGGACCTTGGCCAGCTTTTCCACCGCCTTCTTCCCAACAATCACGTCCCTTATGGCCATACCAACCACAATTATTGCAGTTCCCATCAAACCTAGCTTTCTGTTGGCTGCTGCCCTTTCCTTTCTTCGAAGCGTCAGCCCCAAAAGCCACATCTTCGTTCCCACCAGTGGACTTCTTTCCCCTTCCGCCATCCTGTAAGGTGAGGCGGTCGTATTCTTCAAGCATGACGTCCATCAACTCGTCAGGAGTAATGGTTTTGCCTTGAAGACGCATTGTTGAGGAAATAGAGGCGAGTCCTGGATTGTAGGTTCGAGGGAGTGATGCATATATGATGTTAAACAGGTCATCGTCTGTCACTGGTCGTCCGATCGACGATAACTCCTCACGCAGTGCGATGATTTTGTCCATGTGTGTGCGTGCATCTCCCCCATCCTTGAGTTTAAGTTCCATTAGATGGCGTCGGAGTTTGGCTCCAGCAATCAAGGACTTGTGCTTGAAGAGGGTACAGAGGGTCTTAAAGTACTCATGAGATGAGTTCTTGTTGACAAGATGAATGAAGATGGAGTTAGGTTAGGGAGGGTGTTGGCAATAAGGTGACGTATTTTCGAATCCTTTTTGTGCCATGTCGCCAGACCTTTCTCATAGTCCACAACCGCTTTAATTTCACTAGCCATTGTCGGCGTCCATCCAGGTGATTGTCCCACAGCTGGATCTACGGGTGTCCGCTTCGTGCCATCAAGGTACTCTGTGAGTCCTTTGCTGGCCACGGCTAACTGGAGTCAGGCTTTCCACGTTGTCCACTCCTTCCTGGACGCATCAAGTTTAGGTAACTTGATCTCTTCTGATGTTGTATTAGACATTCTAGACAATGTATGCGGGGGCTAGACGAATATATGCGCATGTTTTCAGAGCGTTCTGCGTGAGAGGCTCATAACCTATAGAAATGTACTCAGTACTGTACGGAGTCAGGACTGATGTATTGCTACCTGTAGAAATGTACTACAGGTCATAAGTATGAATGTATGAAGTATGGATAGACGGATCTCACCTCAGTACTGTACGGAGTCAGGACTGAGGTGCGATGTGCGTCAGCATGAAGGTTATCTATCCGAAGCTTATGTAATATGGATCTAACCAAGTCCATTTGTGCGTAGTCTACAAGAAATAAACACAACAACCACTGCCTCTCCAGGTCCCAGCACTGCCACCACCACCACCAAAAAACCTCCTTCCACCTCTGTGCAGATCAAGAATGACTTAAACGAGAGGCTTAGTGACGTCATGCGGGAGACTGATAGCTGCTTGGAGGGCATCGACGACAATCGCACCCATTGTTATGTTGCAAAACTCAACTATGCTACTCAAGACAAGGAACTTGACATACAATGTACTCAGTTGGAATTGGAGTGTGCAAATGCTGACCTTGTCCATCGCCATGAGCTTGATTGTATCTTAAAGTGAGCGGAGAACAGGGTGTGTGTAAGGGCTTACGAATTTTATCTGACGCTTTTCTCGCTTATTTCGCTTACCCCACGTTTTTTTTTTTTCCTTTTTTGCTTGACCCGAACCATGTGCCATTTCAATCTCAGCCCGTCGTCCACTCGCGGCGTGACTGACCGGTGTGTGACTAACTGACTGACTCATGACTACTCACAACTGAAGTACTGACGACTCACTGATGGCATGACTCACTGACAGCGTGACTCACTGACTTGTGACTGACTCGTGGTGTGACTGAGATGTGACTGACTGACCACACAACTCAAAAAAATGCCAACTATGCTCAAAAACCCACCAAAAAATTCGCAAAAATTAGTCCTACTATACTGCTTTAATTTCACAACATTTGTATATTAGTGAATTCCAAAAAGAATTGATGGCTTTGATTACAATCACACAATCACAATCACAATCATCACAATTATACTAGGTGACAGATGACAGATTGATGATGGATATATTAATCCATGATGACCTCTGTTGCACTGCTTTTGCTTCTTTCTTTCCTTCCACCATCATCTTTTACCCCCATCCTTTCTTTGCTCTCTCATATTACACCTGGGCC
>JBBPJO010000394.1:0-13456 GCA_038088815.1 Boletus nobilissimus | reverse complement strand
CAAGTACCAGGTGTCCGCCTTTAACTGGGTCAAAAGTCCCCAGTGCAGTAATGGAGCATACCCCAAAGGGGCATACCTCATTGATAACCAACCAACCAACCACTCTTCAAGCAAGTGTCATGTCCCTGATTTTCACCAAGTCCAACTCTAGTCTACTCCAAGTAATTCTTGTGCTAGGTACACTGGACTTCCATGGAGATTCTACTCTGGACTTCATACCTTCCTATACCTTTTTGCACTATAGCCCACATTCTTCATTATAGTTTGTATTGCCCTTTCAGCTTTTGTATTCCTCCATTCTCTGTCCCTATGTACATCACCATCACATAGATACTCTAGCTCTGGAGTTACCTTTGGACCTGTAGTATATAAACCCTCTGTACTTCTTCATAGTTTCTCCATTACAAATATCAATGAAGTTTCCTTCCTCTCAAGTCTAATCTCTTCCCCTTTATTCCTTCCTTCACTCTCGACTCTATCTCCCTCCAAAATACAAAGAAATGAGGATTGACAAGGGCATGACACTTAAGTCCTGTGCCAATGTTCTCACAACTCTGACCTCCATACCTCTGTTGACATCTTCATCAAACCTCTGCCCCTATGTTTCCATTACACCTCAGACCTCCACCAGACTTGACCTGGAGAAATCGGACTTAACAGCAAGGCCTAGATATCTTGTTACAAACTGTACCACTCTGTATCCCTTGTACCCCTGACTATATTTCATGTTTTTCATGATCTAGTAGTATAACAAGGATTTGCTACATGTTCACCCATTACAGGGTACTACTTAGCCAATCAATGTAAGATTGAGTTTGAAACCTTTTTAGTGGCAATCAACTATAATGGCATTTGACAGCATGTGTTTGTTCTCATGTCAATTAAACCTAAAATAGCTGAAACATTAAATAGCCAAGAAAACTTAGACCAGTGCCACATTATAGCCAGGGGTTGTTATTCTTTACTTGGATCTAGAGTTCATATTCTCATTGCCCAGGAGCATCAGTGTATTTCCAATTTAGGTTTCTGTATGTTAGCTTTTGGAGGGTTTTATAGAGTGTCCCACAAGCTAAGATTTTAGCTTTACATAGGGAGATTACCTTATTAGAGTTTGGCTGTTTCATGAGAGTTTGGCTGCATGAAACAGTTTTGACATGATTCACTATAATATCCATGTTAATGTGGTAATGTACTCATGGTTAGGATTAAAGGTTTAAGTAGACCCAGATAACAATCTATGTCACTGAGTGTTACCATTACTCCTAACACTATTTTTATAACACTATTTTTCCTTATTTTTCTAATTACCCTTTCACTTGTTATGTGGGTTTGCACTAATAACCCTATCTCATATATTCACTAGTGGACCCTTCTCTACACAACTACTGTTTGTTCACTACACTTTCTAGCCTCCCAAACTCCTTCAACTCTTCACATTGTCACATTCAATGCTATGCACTCTAGACTTACACATGTTACACATCATGCCCATGTCATGCCTCCTATCCACCTCATGTATGCATAGCCTTTCTTATCCTCCAGTTATATCACTACTCATGTATACTTCATGCTACCAGTCTCCCCAGCTCAATATGCTGTAGGTTAGTTCTAGATAAGCATAGCATGACATAGCTTGGTCTGTGTGCATGTACCTATAGTATAAATACTAGATCCCAGTAGCCTAAGACTTCCTAGTCTTGTTCTCCTGGAGTTTTCCCATACTCACAGAGATTCCTTAGTAGTGCTCTTTCTTTGCTCTAGATATACAGGGGTAAAATGTTGAGTTGAAATTTGTTTGTCATCACCTGTGTATTACTAGATCAATTACGAGCCCTTTTACATGGTGAGAGCTGCAAGACTATATATATGGGGGAGCAAGGGAGTTTTCAGCTGTCTCCTCTGGAAGATCAGTTGACTTAGAAGCTCTCACAGGGTGAGGAATGTCTTCTTGTGGCCAATATCATGATGCTCATGCCCAAGTGGACCATCATACATGACAGTGATCCACACAAGGATGTAAAGAAGGGACTTGACATTGTTCACATAGGTCTGGCATATGGCAATAGAATCATTGATAAAAATGCAAGTAAGGAAAGCCATTTTGCAAATTGACTGTGCAGGCATTGCAGTGGATTTGGCAAAGGTGGTTTCAAGCTGATGGAGTATATTCATGGACATGAAAGGGAGAGTCCCCCTACAGATGTGAGGTTAGCAAGCATGAAACTGTGCTTGACATCAAGACATATGGTACCACCCACACCATACTCCCCCCTTCTCATAATGATCTCAACAGCAAATTCCCAATCCAAGAGGTATTCACACAAACATTATTTGAAAGGTCCTCAATCATTGTGTTGAGAATGCTACAGTCACAATGTAGAACATCCAATTCTTAGGCCTGTTGTATGACTGTGTAAGTTCATTCTACTAGTAGTATTGTGTCAAAGGCATACTTACTACCTAGAACATCCCAAATACATTTAACAAGCTCATTCCTTGACTTGAACATCATCAGAGGTCACACACAAGGTGTCATTGCCAGGTGAACATGAGTTCTTGGCAACTGCATTTTCCCTTGGTACATCTCTTCACACTATTGTGCAGTGGTGTCCGGAACACTGTCCTCAACTTCAACAACCCAAACTTTATGTAGCTTTGGTACTCCATCAATATCTTTCACATAGTCCATTATTTTTTGCCTTGTGAATTGCTCCCAGATCATGTATTCTCCCACTCTGGTCCAGGTTCCTGACCCAGTGGTCCTTGATCATGTAATACACTCTGTCAAGTCAGGCAAGATAACATACAGTCCCCCTCCCTATGAAGTCTGTACTGGAAAAAAGAATATTGATGATGTCATAGTATATATTGTTAACCCAAATCTATGTACATTGCTCTTGTGCAGTAGCTTCAGACCTAGACTTTCTCCAGGTCTCCAGTATATAAACTCCTATACTTCTCTGTTGTACCTTCAGTATGGAAATTAACATTGTAATACCTTGACATCTCAATGTCATATCATTAACAGTTCTTCTCGTCCTGTTCATTGTCTTCTCTCTCTTCCTTCCTCATACCTAGGACCTCCAACCCTCTGAAATATGAGGACCTGTGGGCTTGGCAAGGGCATGACACATAAGTCCTGTGCTACTGTCCTTCTCCCTCTGTCTCCTCAGTCCTCCACTATCTGTGGGGTGTTCTTGAGCAGAAATTACATGCTCAGGTTCAGGGGTAGGGGTTCCCCTTCTGAGGAGAGGGATGGTAGCAAGGGAAGTGAGGATGTTGGGGTTGTCTGCAGAGAGGTGAGCTACATTTCCAGTATAAAGCTACTAAACCCTCTGGTAGGACAAGTCCTACTGGATTAGTGTGAGAGAAATGGGACTCTGAGAAAGTGGGGAAACCCAGTGAGGATGACTCAGTAGTCTGGTGAAAGACTGGTCATTGGGAAGTGGTCTGAGTGGTTTAGACTAGTAGACTGGTAGATGGTAGATATGACAGTGAGGAGAAACAATTCATGAGGGTGTTCTTTGATGAGCCGGAAGATGTTAAGATGGTGGATGGTGGATGGTGGACAGTGGACAGTGTACAGTGGATGGTGACAGTGATGGTAGTTGTGAGCCAAATGGAAGCAGTTTCAAATTCCAATAGGTACAAACTTTATATATAGCCCAGGCATACCCGGACCCTAGCTACAATCAAGGAACTGGAATGGAAGAAAGACTGACCCCAAATGTTAGTGGTAATACATGTAGGTAAGCAAGATATAAGGCCTGGAATGGAACAAGAATGGCGAGGGGGACTTGAATACTGACTGTCCCCAGTTAGTATGTGGTGGGGCGCTGACTAAGCTAGCAGAGTTTAAAAGTGGGGTGGACTCTTGATGCATCAAGTCCAATTATCTCCTGCCTTTCTCTCTATCAACCATCATCCCCATTCCCTTCTATATCTCAGTTCACCAGCCATGTTGATTGGTTCCATGCCATGCAAGACGTTAGTGCTATACACTGTCATGACCTATGCAAGAGGTTCCTCTTGGCAACTGAATGGGTTCAAACCGTGGCCAAGTGCATGCCCGAGGACCAGGAGTTGCTTCAAGAGGAGATGGGCTCATGGGTGGAAGAGTTCAGTTGTGCTTTGGTATGTGGCTCACTCCTCATGAGTCAGGCTATACTAACACAAGCTCATCCATTCATTAGAATGGATGGGAGTTGGGTCAAAAGCATGCTGATGAAGTATACACCAACATGGAACTCAAAGATGACATAACAGCTGAGATCATGGATGCCAAGCAAGTACAAGTGAAGTGGATAGCTTGGCAAAAGCTATCCCCACCACCTGAGGAGGTGGCAGCACCTGATGTCACATGGTCAAACAGCTATGCAGGTGACCAAGATGGAGGTTGAGGAGGTGGTGCCAAGCATGGTGCCAGCACCTGAGAAGGTGACGGTTTCGTCAGAAGTGCCATCAGTGGGGTTGTTGGGTGTCAAGGTACATGCTATGGGTACTCGGAAGTGGTCTGGTCTAACCATAACATAGCATGGGCAGTTGGATGACAGCAGCAATGAGGGAGAGGAAGGGTCAACATAGCAGAAGACTGTGACAGGGAAAACAACAGAGACCTGTCTACCTCCCATCAACAAGGCATGCAATAGCTGCAAGAGGGCTGGCCTTGCAGACCAGTGCACAAAGGGGACCAGGAACATGTGTGTCCATTGCAACTGCCTGAAGGCAAGGTGCAGCCAGGCTGCTGGACCACATGCTCCCCAGAAGAAGACATCACTGGCAGTGATCCTCAATGCTTCAAGTGGTGAGTACCCATGTCATCTTATGGAGCTCGGTCTAATTGGTAAACAGGAGGAAGACTGGTCCATGCTGCAGTGAACGCCAGTCCTAGCAAGAGGGCAAAAATGCCCATTAGCCTGGATAGCGACAAGGAGAAGGAGAATACATTTGTCAAGGCAAAAGAGAAGGGAAAAAAGCACTGGCAAAGAAGATGACCAGCAGCTGGACTCCAGTCCAAAAACAGTAAAACCACCTCGCTTGCCAGCTCAATGCCCTCCACTCCTGGATGTTCCAAATCCAGGCTAACCTCAAGGTGTTGGAAGTGGAGCACAATGAGGTACTGGCTGAGGTGAGCAAAGTGGCATTGGAGCTGGAGGATCTGGACATGTAAGTCCCTGGGTCGTCTGTACTCATAGTCCTGTTAGTTTTGTTGATTTCGCACCTCATTTATCATTCATTTCGCATTCTAATCGTGCCCATGTTGTTCTCCATGGTCACTTTACTTACCTACCGCTTTTCAGCTTCTCTTTACCTTGTTGTGGTGTTTCTACCCATACAGGACACTACCTTTGCGCCTCCCAGTCCATTGTGGCTGATCTATTTACTGTTGTTTACTTTCAAGCGCAGTTACTCCCTGGAGCGCCACATTGTATCCTTGGGTTACTCGTCTGTATAATCTTGTTATCTCTCTGAATATCATCCCGGTTACTCACTGTGGACTCCAGAGTCGTCCTGAGTTGATCCAGCAAGTCGCTAGTCCGCTTCAACTAGCATTTTCGCTCTTAATAAGTCCATGTGCCCATTGTGTAGTCCATAATGTAAATGCATTTGTCTGGTCGGGAACAGAGTGAACAATAAAATAAGGAAACAAATTGAAAGAAAGAAAGACAAAAAAAACAATTCATGTGGGAAGCTAGTCAGTTGTGCGAGTTACCACTTGACTTGACTTCTTCAGTCTTCTGTTTGCATCTATGCCTACTGGTGTGACCTCAGTCTAATGGTGGTCTTCAGTCTCTGGGCAGTCTATGTAAATGGGCATGGTGTCTTGAGGTGCAGTAGGAATGAAGTGAGCCTGGTGTTCATCTATGTGAGAGACATGAGAATGGGGAAAGGAAATGACTTTTTATGAGTGTTTTGTTTATTTTTATGATTATTTTTATGCTTTTAACAGTCAAGTCTTTGTATTGTGATGTCTGCGGTTTTATGTTTTTAGCAGTTGGTTTTATGGGGAAAGAGAATCACCAGTCTAATCCTGGGGTAAAATGGAGGCTATGGTACAAGTGGTAGGTGACCAGACTAGTTGGAGTTGAGTTCATCCAAGTCTGGTGTTTCTTCGTTGCCAAGTTCTTGGACATCTGACCAGGCAAGTTTGTCTAGGTCAGAGTCATCTGAATTGGTGAGGTCAGTGACAGGGATATCCAAGTGGACACAAAGGTAGTAAGGAACAAGGCAAAATGCTACATATCCCAGTCTTGAGACTACACTGTTCAACTCAGCTAGGATGTACAATCCTCCGCTAGTCCGGTGAAGGACAACCATTGGACTGAGAAACTGCTTTATCTTTCAATTGAGCTCTTTCTCAATAGATGAATTCCAGATCAAGACAAGACTCCTGGGATAGCCGTCAAAGTCCATGATCTGACTTCTGAATGTTACCTCAAAATGCTTGATAGACTGGGCTGGGCCTTGAGGACACAATTATGGATGGACTGTAAAAGTCCTTGTGACACTTTTGGAGCTGTCAGGCTCTCCAAGCTATTAGTCTGGACAGTAATAATGGGTCAGTATATCTGGTAGGGGAACAAGGAAGGTAGCTTCAGCAAGGTCAAAGGGAAAGAGGAGCTCAATGCCATGTCCTTGAAAATAAACAGGTGACATTCTCTGAACGCAACATGTGCCATTCTGGGTAGGCAGTCAAAGCACAGCAGGCCTGGACAATATACCAATAAGGGCAAATGGGGTGTAGCCATTAGGCACAACAGAGACATAGTCTGTCAAGAGATGGACTGTCATCAGAAAATGTATGCAGCAACAACAATGGGATTGGCATGAGCGAGAAATCTATTGTTGAGTAAACTAATGCAAAAAGAGTATGACTCATCCAGCCATTCCTCAACATCATCATCCTCAGGCAGATCATCATTGGAGTAAGGACAACAGGATAGACCACCTGGACTGGTGTGTTTAGAAGCCAGAATATGATGAAGTTTGAAGTGAAATAGAAGTATACTGGTGATCCACTGGTTGATGGTCACATTTGGCTGAAGGTCAGGGTTATTTATCATACCATTCACATACTTCGCATCCATCTCAACAAGGTTTGGGATGCTGAAAATGAATACATGAACCGACCGAAGTGCCTGGAACAGCCTGTATAGTTCGAGCTTGGCCTGAGAGTAATGGCTCTCAATGCTTATGAGGCTGATGGAACAGAACCACCAGTTTGGATATTGCTTGCCATCCTTGCCTTCCTGTGATAGAATGAAACCAACGGCAATAAGAGAACAAGGACTACCTTGCAACTGGATGATCTCGTCCTTCAGACAGACCATTGTGGTTCTCTGGAAATCACCCCATACAAAGGGGACACCCTTGTGTGTTAGATCAATGAGAGGTTGAGAGATAGCAGCAAAATCTCAGATAAAAATACAGACGACACTGCAGGTCCTGAGGAACCCATGGACTTGCGTGAGAGTCTTGCATTCTGGCCAATCATAGATTTTCTGAACCTTGTCCTTGTGTGTGACTTGATCTTTGAATGTACACTTGTGCCCAACAATGGTGGCATCAGGGGCAGCAAGGACAAACTTCTTGGCCAAGACCGTTGCATTGACATTCTGGAGGCATTGGAGGATCCTGTGGGTAACAGTCAGGTGATTTCATATGAATTTATGAATGCCCAGGTTCTCCAGAATGGTCTTATCCAGTCCTTGGAACTGGGTCTTCTCAGTTTTGACTGGTAGGTTGTCGATGAATGGCATAGTGTGGTGGGAGATTTTGTCCTGCAAAATGAACACCATATTATTGGCTTGGTAAATTTGGATGGTGTTAGTATGTCCCATAGGAAGAGTGGTGAGACCTTGGTCCAAGCAGGCTGTTGAATGTTGTCATGTCCCGAGAGTCCAGGTGCAGGTGCTGGTCATAACCTGCAAACAGGTCCATCATACCATAGACTGCAAACCCACTGAACAACTTAGCTAGATGCTCCACAAAGGGAGGAATAGAAGAGTCTTATATGGTGACAGTGTTGAGGGGTTGGAGGTCATGAACCAATCACAGAGTCTTACCATCCTGCTTGAGCATGCAGAACCAGCGGAATCAATATAGAGATGATCCAGCCATTAATAATTTGGATGGCTTGATCCCATGATGATGGGGGAACAGGGATGTTGCATAGGATCCATGGTGTGTGGGGAACAACAGGGATCTTGACCAGCAGGAAGTATCATGCATTGAGTCATTCTTGCTCAGTTGGAATCCATGCGAAAGCATTCTCGTGAATTGAGCACGATCCACCAGACCAGCTTGAGTTCCTCCAGCCATAACCAGTTGGTGGGGTTGAGGTCGAGTTTATCAGATCGCTCTGTGTAAGCAATTCCCCGGTAAGAAGTCCAGGGGATGAGTAGGCAATGGTATAAGTCCGGTGAGAGGCTCGTCAGGTAGCCAGCGTAAGACATGATACTCCTCATCAAGAGGGGTCATGACAGACTGGACTTTTTTGGCTACTGGCTTGTAGGCCAGAGAATGAGAAATGAGATTGAAAGTGTATGTAGAGAAAAGGGCAGTAATGTGAGAGGGGAAAAGAACAGACTCCATAATAGAAACAAAGGGATATGAAGGTGAAAGTGTCAATGGTCTGTTGACCATTGATGGACTGGCCTTAAGGGACTGGTCCAGAGATGGAGTGGTGGTGTATGAAAAGTTCGAAGCATTGTTAGTGTAGAAATTTCCCCAACCTTTTGGTGGCTCATCGAGATCTAAAAACCCATCTTGACTACAGATTGATGGTTGGTGTAGTTTATACCTTTTCGACACCAAGGACATCCTTCAGTCCAAGGGCAAGTCGGCATCTTGTATTCTTTGCTGGTGTTGGGGTCACAGAACGTAATTGTCTGTGTGCTGCCAGGGAGGTCATTAGTAGACATCCTCATGAGGCAATGAAAAGCTCAGCCGAGTAAGAGGTCAAAGTTAGCCCTGGCAACTACTTGCACCTGTAGACAGATCTTGCCTGCACCAAAGTCCAGACAAAGGTTTTCAAGTACACCAATGGTAGACTCAGTACTTGTGTTCGCATTAGACATTGTCATGATGTGGTCCAACCTGACCAGTAGACCAAGAGCTGGCATGGCAATGATCTTTGATCCTGTTTCAAGGATGGCGGTGATAGTTCTGCCAGTGTCAATCACCTTGGCTTTGAGAGATCGTAGAGGGATACTGTGATGCACTACAATGAGACCATCATCATTCTGGTGAACTCAGTCCTTAAATTCACACTTCACAGAACTGGGATCTTTCCCAGTGAGCTCATTGACCTGTACAACATTAGTAGAAATGGGAATGCATTTGGTAGTGGACAGTTCATAGAGTTGTTTACAAGACTCCGGGGCAACAGATAGTAATTCTTTGGCTGGTATAGGAATGGTGGTCTTGAGTACTCGGTTAACCTAGGCGCAGTGTTGTCTTTGGGTGGGAAGGCATATCTAAATTGGCCAGTTGGGGTGATTGAAGTGTTATTAGTCGGATCTAGTCTAGGGGGAAACTATATTCTGGGGGGTAGAAGAGGAGGATTGAGACATGGATGGTACTGGGAAAGCGGCCGGTGCAGGCTTGGTAGTGGGAGTTCGTGCTGCTTCAACTGTGGGAGAAGCAATCTCCTTGGTTACCATAGTGGCACAAGGATCAGGCTGATTGGTCCTGTGACGTGGCATGTCAAGAAAGTTGAAGCACATCTTGGGGCCTTTAGCTTTACCCTTTTCAGCCTGGAATGATGCCCAAGCTCAAGTGATATAAGGTTTGAAGTCTGGGTAACCAAGTATGGGAGGTGCATTGGAGCAACATAAGCAGTCATTGGGGGAGTTTGAAGGGTGGAGCTCGTGAGTAGGAATTTGGTAGCACCAATGATGTCGTTGACTGGGTAAGGGTCAGAGGGATGGTGAGCAGTCTGGGTGATGAGTAGGCATTGGCATACTTGTGCCTTGAGGCTCTCTGGTAGACCAGTAAGGAAGAGGGCATCATGATCTAGGTCCAAGAGCTTCCTTCCCTGAATGAGGAGCTTCGTGACCTTCATGAACTTACACCAATAATCTCCTAGCTCCTCGATGGCGTGTATAGGCTTAGCATGATACTCCTATACCAAATACTGGATGTTGGCATGGCAGTAGTGGTTGGCTCCTTCACAGCCGGGGTACAAGAGCTTAACAGCAATGACAAAGGCTGCCCATGTGGCAGGGACAGCAGTCACTTCATCAAGAATTTCCCAACCCCCTGATTAATCAAAGTCAGCATACCATATAGCAGCATGGATACTCTTGGCTACCATGAGACTGGAGTTGGTAGCAAGTTGTTCAATGTCCTCTAGGAACTGGGGCAACAATGCCAGGGTCTTACTGTCAAAGTTGGGAGCATTGGAAGTGCCATGGAGAGGCATCTGTGGTAGGTTGGCCATATGGAATCTCTGTGGCAGTGGTGAAATGGGTATGCGGTTATGGGTAATGGTAAACAGTAAGAGGGGAGGGTGTAGGCAAGCTATGGATAACAGAGTAGACAATAGTCTGGCCAAGAATGTGTTAGTTTTGTTGATTTCGCACCTCATCCATCATTCATTTCTCATTCTAATCGTGCCCATGTTGTTCTCCATGGTCACCTTACTTACCTACCGCTTTTCAGCTTCTCTTTACCTTGTTGTGGTGTTTCTACCCATACAAGACACAACCTTTGTGCCTCCCAGTCCATTGTGGCTGATCGATTTACTCTTGTTTGCTTTGAAGCGCAGTTACTCACTGTGGACTCCAGGTCTGTATGATTATGTTATCTCTCTCAATATCCTCTCGGTTACCCAATGTGGACTCCAGAGTCGTCATCCTGAGTTGATCCACCAAGTGGCTAGTCTGCTTCAATTAGCATTATCGCTCTTATCAGTAAAGTGACCATGAAGAACACATGGGCACGATTAGAATGCGAAAAGAATGATGAATGAGGTGCGAAATCAACAAAACTAACATGCCTTGCATTGAAATGTGATTAAGCAGAGCTTAAGTCAAGTTTAAGAAGAAAGGGGTGGTATTGCAACGGGGCGGGTGATCTTGCAAGGCTACGCAGGCGCAGTAATGGTGTTGGTATTGCAATGATGGCGGGGCGATTGCATCAAACGACTGCGACTCCAAGTCGACTGGACGTCAGGTGCGCAGCATCTCCAACCTGAGAGTGTCAGGAAGGAGGGAGGGAGGGGGGGGAGCATGCGTGTGAGTCATGGAACGTCGCTCTAACCCGAGAATGTCTGGATTGAAACAGGTGAGGACGAGCGGCAAGGCCCACCGCCGCTCGCTTATGTCGCTTATCCGAAGGCATCGCACTGCGGCTCCGCCTCCCTCCACCCAAGTCCACCACTCTCGCTGGTTGTAGTTGACACCTTGTAGCTCGTTCCTCCGTATGCGCGCAGACAACACTCTCAAAGTTGCAGAAGCCATAATTGTCAATGAAATACTCACATCGGTAGGCGCGGGCGGGCTGCAAAATTGGACCCATGTCGTTAACACCATCGAGGAAGTCATGGTAGGCCTGCGTGTATGCACCGTCGTTGATCACTAACGGGGCAGCCTCACAACCGTCAGAACGACGTTCGAATGTTGGCGGAGGAGGTAGACGAAGTTCCGCTGCTTCTGATTGCCATCGATCAGCTATGGAAGAAATCCGGGGAGACATGGCCGGACTGGACAAAAATCCTGGACTGTACGCAGAGGCAGCTAGCTTAGCTAATCACCCTTGGAGCTCCCTCCCGGCGCGGATCGATCAGCAATTCATGGCGGAGGAAGAGAATCTTTCCGCAGAGATGCGCGCAATGGAAAAAATGTTAGTTTTGTTGATGTCGCACCTCATTCATCATTCATTTCGCATTCTAATCATGCCCATGTTCTTCTCCATGGTCACTTTACTTACCTACAACTTTTCAGCTTCTCTTTAGCTTGTTGTGGTGTTTCTACCCATACAGGACATTCATTACCTTTGCGCCTCCCAGTCCATTGTGGCTGATCTATTTACTGTTGTTTACTTTGAAGCCCAGTTACTCCCTGGAGCACCACATTGTATCCTTTGGTTACTCACTGTGGACTCCAGGTCTGTACAATCTTGTTATCTCTCTCAATATCATCATGGTTACTCACTGTGGACTCCAGAGTCGTCCTGAGTTGATCCAGCAAGTGGCTAGTCCGCTTCAACTAGCATTTTCGCTCTTAACAAAAAATCTATCTGCGCCTCGATGAGGAGGAAAATACGGACGAGAAGCCCATGGAGCATGCCGACACATTAGAGGTGAACATGAGTGAGGAGCAGGGGGGGGGGGGAAGAGGCGATATTCCAGGGCTAGGCTCTCCAAGACAAACATCGCCCCGAACCTCCTCGTCCCCACCCCCCTCGCCCTCACCATGCGCTTCATGCGTCGCGAGGAGAATCATTTGTGTGCCAAGCGCCTGTTAAGAGCGAAAATGCTAGTTGAAGCGGACTAGCCACTTGCTGGATCAACTCAGGATGACTCTGGAGTCCACAGTGAGTAACCATGATGATATTGAGAGAGATAACAAGATTGTACAGACCTGGACGATGGGCTGACGCTTCGACATCCAGGAAACAGCACCAGTACCAATCTTGACTACATAGGCACCTGTAGAGCGTCCAGTGTCCTTACAACCGCCATGGTTGGCATCAGAGAACACGGAGAACGACTCAGAGGACGACGGATCAGGTGAATAGGTGATACCATAGTCAAGAGTACCCTTGATGTAGCGCAACAAGTGCTTGATAGCGTTCCAATGGACGATTCCTGGATGAGAAGTGAAGGAGGCAAGTTGGCCAACAGAGTAGGCGATATCTGGGCGAGTGGTGCAACAGAGATACTGTAGGGAACCAATGGCAGCACTGTAGGAGACGGTACGCATGAAAGCAAGCTCCTCAGGCATCTTGGCAGCTTGATCGAGACAAAGAGATACTCCTCGATCCATAGGGGTGGTGACAGGCCTGGAGTCAGTCATTCCAAAGCGATCAAGCATGTCGACACAATACTGGCGCTGGGAGATAGTCAGAGAGCACTTGGAGCGATCCCGATCGATCTTGATCCCTAAGATCTCGCTTGTAGGTCCTAAATCGCGAACCTTGAAGTGTTTGCCTAGATCTGCCAAAGCCTGCTTGATGGCGCTCAAGGATTTGGAAGCAAAGGTCATGTCATCAACAAAGACAGGGAGAATGATGTGCACGTCGTCCTTGACAAAGACATAGACTGCAGCATCAGAGTAGGACTGAGTGAAACCCACTGTGGGAGCGAAAACCTCGAGATACTCAAATCCTGGACGCTGAGTGAAGCCCTGAGCAACAAGGCGTCCCTTGTATCGCTCAAAGGACCCATCAGCATGATACTTCTTCGCAAATACCCATCTAGAGCCTATGACTGGACGATCCTTGGGTCTTG
>JBBPJO010000393.1:0-13466 GCA_038088815.1 Boletus nobilissimus | reverse complement strand
TAGAAAGCCAAGAGTAAGTACATTATTTCATACTCTCATATGTTAGATAGGGGTTAGGGGGTATCGGGGGTTATTGACTTTAGTGAAAAACATGCAAACATTGGGACAGTTTTTTGAGCCACTGTACTTACCTGCCATTGTTATAGACTTGTTGGAGTAGTCTTGGAAGCAGTTGAATTGAAGCGGTCATGGTGTCAAACTTGTCAAGCAAAGCCAGGTGGCTCCTGAAGACGCCCGAGTATTCATGTTCTTTGAATACAATCATTTCGCGTACGCCAGACTCCCATTCGTTGATAGCACATTCAATCTGTTCTTTGTAGTGAGTAGTGTAACCTTGGCACGAGTCAAAACATACCGCAGTGATGGTGAGTGCAAACCCTTGAACGGGAAAAGGGTTATAGTATTTTGCCCATTGAATGCCATCGTCACCCTTGTTCTTAAAAAGAACCGCATTGATCACTTGCTGGATAGTGGGGGTCATGTATATCCCAGTATGATCGTCGAGTATATTGCCACGGCACTTCTCACATTGGTGAGCACGGACAGCAGGGGGGACTAGGAATGACATACTCGGAATATGAATGCCGAGTCCTGTTTCAATTTCAGGAACAGTGCTCGATTATGTTCAACTGCATTGGTATCTGCAGTTGTGTCAAACCCATACACAGCCGCAACAGCAGGATGGGCCTTTGACTTGAATTGACCACGTAGATGGGACGTGCGTGCAGTGATCTGGTATGGTGAAAATATCATCTCTGCTGTGACACAATGATTAGATATGAGAAGGAAAACTCACCAGCTTCAGGACCACCACATCATGCGGAATCTTCACTTTGTGGTGGTCACAGGCTAGACCCCATGCTGCTTTGGCCCACTCAAGCTCCTTGACTGGTGGTGCATAAGGATCATTGGAAAGTAAGGTCGCACAATAGATCCCGATGGCTGTCTGAATGACGCTTCGGGTTCCTATGTCATAGTCAGCTGCCTTGGTGCGTGTCTTGCCCATGGGGTCAGTGCCGCCTGCAGTCTTTACACTCGGTGCTGTACAAGCATTAGACCCAACCTCGTCTTTTGTGGCCACAGAGTGACCCAGGAGCTTGCTAGGATCCTTCTCAATGTTCGGATCATCTTGACTCTGCATGGTTTGGTTCTTATCACCAATGCTGAGGTCTCCGAACTCGGCGCTGACCACTTGGCTTGCACTGGTTGATTGTAGACATTAGTGTAATGTAACAACAAATAGATTGCTAACATATGAAGGATATGGTGAAGGGAACCGTGCATGCGCACACTTCTTGGGCGGACTTGCATCCATAACATTGAAATAGGCTTTTTTGCATTTCAGTCCCTCGGACTTGGTAGCCTGGATGGGTGTCTGGCCAACTGCACCCACAATGTTTGCGGACTAGACACTTGTCAGCAATGTAGGTTGTATCTTGCTTTAACTGACCTTTGCATTGACCTGTGAGTCCTGGTGTGCGGTTTGCTTGTCAACAGTACCAGTGGCAGGTTGACCCACACAGGACAACTTGGCTGGCAAGGTGGGCTTCGGGGTGGTTGATGCTGGTGGTACTTTGCCCTGGCAGGCCATAAGCGGTGCTATGAGCATCGCAGGGCATGAGGTAGGTTGGGTAGCATGGACGCTCCCCACTGATCTCATCACAAACTATGTTTGGGTTAGAAACATATCAGATGTAATTGTAGTACATACCACCTTTTCCGGATTGACACTGAGGCTTGCCACCTGTCCACGGGTGGGTGTCTTTAGCGTTGCAACCATAAATGGATCCGCCTCAGCTGCCTTGCTTGCTTGCTCATGTTTGCGGGCCAAGGTCTTGCGCCAGTTTGCTTTTTCATGGGCCTGATGCTCCGAGGTGCGTTTGGCAGATTCTTGCTTGTCTACGAGAGATATGAGTGGATCAAAAAGGTAATAGACATACCCCACCTATCATTGCCTGCACCTTCTCACTGGGCCAGCGCATCCATCCACAAGTGGATTTGCTGTTGGGAATTTGAGACATCATCTGTGCGGTGTGAAAGGAAGAAAAAAAAGAGACACACCCAAAAAAAAAGAGACACACTCACATTTATAAGGCCACACTCTATGTAATAGGGTTGGGGAGAGTCCAGTCCTAGAATGGAGAGGTTAAAATGGAGACCCTAGCATTAGGTTAGATGGCCTGCACTGCATCATCCACTGGTGAGCAGAATGCTCACGATATAGCAACAAAACTTTTTTTGGGAGCAAGTGCCTTGTTGGTGGTATCTCTTGTTCGTTTTACCATGCCTCATCTCGCCCATACTTACCTGCTCATGCAAAACCAATGCGACCACTGTAACCAGACATTCCCCACGCTGACAGCTGTATGACGACATATCAGTCATTCACCACGTTGCCAAGCAGCAGTCCTGTGAAACCCTGCTTGTCGAGACGCTGCAAGAGGTGAATGAGGTCATGGTAGTATTCAAAGTGTCAAGACCTACACTGATGATGTCAACCCTGATGTTGACATGGAACCTGGATTCTTTGCAAGTCACGAGGACCTACTGTAGATGACAATCATGAGTCAGTCCATTTGGAATTAGAGCGTGAGGGAGAGTTGGACCATGACAACAACGACCACAAACCTTGTTGATGATTTGCATGTGAGTTTGATGAAGGACGAGCTGGTGATGTCCTTGGATCAGCCAAAACACCATTTGAGTTGATGAAGGACTTACAAGATGCATCTGGGAAAAGTGCATACTCCCTGTTTGTGGATTGCAGCGAATGGGAACTTGCTGATTGGCTCGTGAATAATGTGGATCAAGGAGCAATGGATAAGTTCCTTAAATTGGGGATTGTGAGTCACATCAATCCATGCGGCGATTAACACTTACAGTTACTGCATCCAGACATGCGAACAGACTCAACCGACCTACAAGAGCACATACACATTGATGAAGTTGATCAATCAGCTACCCACTGGCCCAGAATGGCAGTGTGAGCTGGTATGTGTACGTAGCGATGTGGGGAGAGGTGCCAGAGATACTGAAGAAGGAGAGGACGCAGACCAGGTTGACTCTGAACAGGAGGAAGAGGACTCGGAAGAGCTTGAGTTATGGTTGCGGGATCCTGTGGCCTGTGTGCGGGAGTTAATTGGCAATGCCACACTCAAGAACAAAATGGCATATGCACACGAAAAGGTCTATACCGACTCTGATGGACAGACGTGGCGTTTTGACGAGATGTGGATGGGCGATTGGTGGTGGGAAACCCAGGTACATACCTGTCTCAAAACTCGAAACCTTCGAGAACAACTCTGTGGCGAGATATCGCCTCTTTCACTACTGTATGAGGTGGCTTGTTGAGCCCCTTGTAGTTGCAGGCCAGGAGGGTGTCGAGATGGTGTGTGCCGATGGGCTGATCAGGCAAGTATACCCTTTGCTCGCCGCATTCATTGGGGATCACCCTGAACAATGCTTGGTTGCATGCTGTGCCAAAAACTGGTGTCCCAAGTGTCACATGCCTGCTGACCAACACAGCACCCCCTTCGAATTTCCAGCTCGCAACCAAGTACAAACAACCCGTGTACTCCTCGCACAAGTGTCTGGAGAATACCCCCCTGAGTTCATTGCTGAGGGCCTGCGCCCTATTTTCTCACCCTTCTGGGCAAATCTCCCTCATTCCAACATCTTCACATGCATCACCTCCGACATACTACACCAGCTCCATCAAGGGATCATCAAGGATCACCTCAAGAAATGGTGTACCACCATTGTGAGCAAGAAGACATTCGATAGCTGGTTTCAAGCAATGCCATCCCATCCTGGCTTATGACATTGGAAGCACGGGATCTCTGTTGTGAAGCAATGGAATGGCACTGATCACAAACAACTCCAACGAGTTTTCGTGCCTGCGCTGGTTGGTACACCAAATTCCAATGTCATCCGGGCTAGTCGTGCGCTACTGGATTTTGTCTATCTCGCACAGTATCATTCCCACACCGACGAGACTTTACAGGCCCTACAGGATGCCCTCAATGATTTCCATGCTCTCAAGGACATTTTTATTGAGCTTGGCTGTTGCAAACATTTCAACAATATCCCCAAGCTTCACTCCCTGGTCCACTATGTCAAGTCGATCTGGCTGTTTGGTAGTCTTGACGGTTTCAACACTGAAAATTCTGAGTGGCTGCACATTGAATATGCCAAGAAGGCCTATGCAGCAACTGATTGAAAAGACTATACGATACAGATGACCAGGTGGTTAAGCCGGCAGGAAGCCATTATATGGTTCAACTCATATCTAAGGTGGTGTGACAGTGGTCATGCTACTGGTGGGCCAGGGGATGAGAACAGTGATGACACTGATGATACAGCTCCTGAGGCTGACCGAGCGTTGCCACCGCTACCATACTGCATTGCACGCCGTCCCCATTTCCCAAGTAGGACGGCGCAATTTTTTGTTCAGCACCATGGTGCCGTGGCATTTGTGGAAGCATTAGAGAGATTCTTAACCAACCAATGCTCAGTGGCGAGGCCCCAAGGCTTCCAACCAACGCTCCATGACTGTTTCGACTGCTTTACCAATGTGCAGGTTCCACTCCACCCACTCAAACACTTATCTAACAGCAAGACCGCACAAATATGCTGCCATCCAGAATGTGCCAATGGCCCTCGCAAAGCTCCCACCCTGGCACGGTACGACACTGTTCTAATGCGGGATGGTGAACAAGGTCATGGAATGGGGGGGCTTCAAGGTAAGTCAATCGCTGGTGCTCGACCAGATAAAAATTGAATGATATTGAATTTTAGGACTGTGGGTAGCAGAAGTCCAAGTGATTTTCAGGCTGCCACCTCATCTTGGCCATTACCCGCACCCACTCACGTATGTCCACTTGTTCAAGCCACTTCATGCGTTTGACTGCAACATCAACATGTTCTATTTTGGCCGCTCGACACGAAACCATGTTCCAAACACGGTAGTCGTGCCAATCACTGATCTTGTCCAGCCCTGTCACCTGGTCCCCCAGTTTCCAAGTGGCATCATCAACACTCGCTGGCATCGTGGGGACAGTATGAGTGCTGCGGATACCTTCTTTTTGAATAGATATATTAATATGTGTATGTTTGAACAGTACAGAGTGCACGTGTTTTGAATGTATTGGTTGTGGACACTCATTACTGGTAGTCGACATTGGTCAATTCAGCTTACGAGTAGACTATGTACACATTGGCGCAATGGCAGGAGGCTATGGTAGCTGATTGTCATATCCTGTTCTGGCCCCTATCCCATCATCCCCGGTCATCTCCTTGATCACAGGTCTATCTCCGATGAACTCCGTCCAGAGACCCTCTCTGGAAACCCTCGGACTTGCACACCCCTTTGGATCCCCCTTATGCTCTCTACCTTAGTCCCCTTTAGCAATAGTCTACAATCTACATTATACTTTGTACCGCCCTTCCGGCCTTCGCATTTCTCCATCCTCTGTTCCTATGTACATTGCCCTTCCGCATTCACTCCAGACCCAGACTTCCTCCAGGCTCCAGTATATAACTCTGTACTTCTCTGTCATACCTTCAGTATGAAAATTATATATGTTCGTGTATAATGTCACAACATTAAAAACAGTCCTCCTCTTCCTGTCCTTGTCTCTTCCATCTCTTCCTTTTACCTTGGACCTCTGACCCTCTGAAATATGAGGACCCATGGGCTTGGCAAGGGCGTGACACATAAGTCCTGTGCTGCTGTCCTCACCCCCTCCATTCCCTTGGTTCTCTGATAACTCCAGCATTCTCATTAGCTAGAGACTACCCCCCTCACCTCCGAGATTCACTCCATGATCTCCGAGACCACCTCCTCCACTTCCACCCAGAGTTCCACCCCTTCATCTCCGGACCTTTGTCCGCAGACCCTCTGCCTCCGGAACTCCGGACTTCCACAAGAGACAAGACCAGGAGGAATTAGGACTCTGACACTGATATTGGCAATGGTCTGTATGTAAATAGGCACTACCAATGACAGGTGACGACAGCAACAATGTAATTATGGCATGTGCTACTCCTACTTTTCCTTTTTGCAGATGAAGAAACTAAGTGAGCTGCGAAGAACCCTATGAATGTGTAGTAAAGGGAGGGAGGGAGGGAAAGGAAGTGAGAAGATTGATGGGATGAGGCAGCACACAATTATGGAGCAGACACGAAAGGTGGGTCGTGAACAGGACGACCATGAAAAAGAGCAGTTTGGAGGAGCATGGGGTGGCAGCAGACGTATCGTTCAAAGGTATTGGAGTTCCAGCACCCAATGGCTTGAATTTGGGAAGGTGGAACTCTGGCTGCTGCAAGGGATGTTGCACCACCAGCCTGCGTTGGGTGTCCCCTGACTGTCTTGGGGAAGAAGGAATGCAGCCTGTGCATAAACCAGCCTCGTCGAGGTGGTGATCCATCAGCATGAAGCCATAAGTGAGGTAAGAGTGAAAACTTCATGTCGCAACTAGCAAGATAATAAAGGAACACTTGAAGGGGATCAGGATCAACAGACGAGGACTGAATGATGATGAGGTCTCCCTCAAACTGAGAGTCTGTCTTGGACCGTGGGAGAAGAAAGCGATAGGAGGAGGACAAGAGGGAAACCGTATGACACCATGATACCTTGAGAGAAGACTGAAGATGCGAGGAGTCTGGTTGAACTAATTCTCCTAGGCAAAGCAGCCCAAAAAATCCTGTAAATAAAATGGCGAGAAAGAGAAGGTCGTTGTGAGCGAATGGTCACAGCAGGGACCAAAAGACATGATGAAGATCATCACGAGTCAGGGGGACCTTCTGATGCAATGGCCATGAAAAACATTGCATTGCCCCATGCAGAGTGTGGGAGACAAGTGAAGATGACCAGAGTTCTCGAACAGATGGATAGTATGGTTCGAGTTCTGAAACGATCCCAGTCAGGTAAATGCGGATGGATCGAGGTTTGATGTGGTAAGCCAT
Organism: Boletus nobilissimus; assembly: GCA_038088815.1. Taxonomy (NCBI): domain Eukaryota; kingdom Fungi; phylum Basidiomycota; class Agaricomycetes; order Boletales; family Boletaceae; genus Boletus; species Boletus nobilissimus. Next base: position 6,500 of record JBBPJO010000393.1, on the reverse strand, counting down.
GAAGGAAATGTAAAGGGAGAGTGTGTCGGGGGTTGGCTTGATGCTGAGATGGTGGAGCTCACAGAATGCGAGATACAAGTTGAGGGAGGAAGAGTAGGTCTGACGTGTGGACAAATCAAGGGCGAGTCCAAGATTGATGGAATGCTTGACAAGCAAATGTTCCATGGTCCATGCAGCCCTCACGGGCTGCTGGGACCAGGATGTTCAACGAATCATTTTGTGGCTGCCCCCAGCATCACTCGAGGGGGTTGAAAAGTGTGAATGATAAGGTGAGGTTCGAAGCCATACACCTCATTGTTACGAAAGCGCAAAAGGCGATCAGCAACAGAATTATGGATTCCTGGGACATGAAGGACCTGGAAGTCAATGTCTGTGCTCAAGATGGTGTCGACAACAGCAACCAATATCCAGTTGAAGGACGGGAGAGCCGCGAGAGAGTTAAAGAGCTGAACCGGATTGAGGTTGTCTGTGAAAACAGCCAATCTTCCTCCAGGGGAAATGAGAGGGATTGCATGAAGAAGGCCTGCACATACACAGAGTGCTTCAAGGTAGAAAATGGATTTGTCATGTTGGAGATATAAATCATGCGCCAGATACTGGAAACCTTCAGACAATGAAGGTAACCAAAAGCCAAGACTGAAAGGTGAGGCATCACAGTACACACGGAGTACAGAGTCCAGAAGTGATCGATGCGACCATGATTCAGACTTGAGCATGTACACTCCATCAGAGTCATTCAGGTGTGTGACAATCCAGTTGAGCTCTCGCTCGACATCACGATTGATCCAGATGAGGGATCACTGATGAAGCTTTCCGGCTGTTTTGGAATAGAGCAAGCAAAGGCCAGGTCGTAACAAAGGATAGACGTTTAGCGCCCAGTTAAGGTGACCAGCAACACGCTGAAAATCCCTTAAAGAGCAGTGAGTTCCGTGCTGTCCAAAGTCACGAAGGACTTCAATAAGCTGACTCTTTGACTCCGGCATCATGGAGATTGATTGAGCTAGGACATAAGGAGCTCAGCGCACACCCAAACAATGTGAAACGCTAATGTTATTACCTAGGATGTAAGGAGCTAGGTAATATACATGAGTGGAATCATAATCGTGAGTGATGAAGAACATACCTCAGCGCACACCCAAACAATGTGAAACACTGAGGAGAAAAGGAAGGAAGTGTAGAGAAATCTAAAGTACGTGTCGCTTACATAACACAATGCATGATCTGATGAGTGCGAACTGATAATGATAATGTCTAACAGAGATGATCATGCGTCTGGGGTCGACTTCGAAACCGATAATAGGAAGTGTATCCCCAAAGACCTGTTTTTTCTCCTCATGGGGAATACCAAGGTAATCCCATAGGTGAAGCAATCAGACCAAGTTTGAAGGAAGATACTTGGCGTAGCGATCATAATACAACATTTTCCCACGACGCTGAGGTGAGAAGGAGTCGTCAACGTAGATGTATAGGAACCAGATGTAAAGCTTCATGACCGCAATCCAGATGACTTCCAACATCAAAATCATCCCTGGTATGCCCCTGGTTGCTTCCTCCACCACCCCACACTTACCCACTGCATACCATGATGAACAAAGGAAACACAAAATACAAGAGCAAGACAAGGAGGGTGCATCAAGGCCAATAAGCATAGACGATAATGAAGGAATAGTTACTATTACAAGTGAGGAACTCATTGCTTATGGTTTGCAAAGGTTGCTGATGACGAGTAGGTATTTGAGCGACAGATGTCGCTTGTGGCCTCAGATGACTTCCCACTGGCTTTTATGCTGTGGTCCATCACACTGGCAGTGCTGGATGGAAAACTGAAATCAAGTGTTCATCAGTGAGTGATGATGCTATTGAATGGAATGAATCAATCCCATTGTGAGACCTCCTTTCTTAAATCGAGATTAGTCCTGTTCTGACAAAGTCTGTAGACCATCAGATCTATCAGCCACTGTTTGTCTTGAGGTCTATGCAAATCCTCAAATCCATTCTATGTTGGGCACTGGGGAATGGCTGTGAAGGCTAACAATTACTGTGCAGTAGCTGTTGGACTGCAGTGCAGGCCTCATTTGTGAGTGGGACTCAGTTTTGCACAAGGGAGTGAATGTCCATGTAGTTGTAGCATTCATCTTCTTCCCAAAGTATGGGAACAAGTAGGGAAATGCACGGGTACCAGGTACCCATGATGGGTCTCTGGTATGGTGGGTTGGACTCTCTGTACCTGTGTTCAAACCCAGCACCCATAGCCACTAGGACAGGTACCCATGAGAAACGACAATACTGCCTGCTGTCTGTACCAACATTACAGGATAGATTGCATTCTAGGAACCAATTCTGATATGCTTGGATGATGACATGAATGAGTTTTTTTCTCCTACACCACCATGACTAGCACAGGCAAACAAATCCCTCTCCCATCAGAAAAAGCTCTTGCCCTTGAAGTGGTGCACAAGGGCAAGCGACGACCATTGGAAGAGGACAGCATTCCAGCAAAGAAATAGCAGACCAATGACATCTGACCCAACAAGGCAGTGGGAAGCAAAGCTGTGACAGCAGACTCCCACTCAAATGATGGTGAACCACCAACATCAAGTGTTGTGGATGTGGATGAGGCTGATGTGTGGTCAGCCACAGGTGATGAGAATGACACTGAGGAGTGTTGACAAATGGGCATGGCCCAGTAGCAATCTGAGCTTGGCATGTGCTGAGGACATGTATAAGCAACCTCCTAGACTTGTAGCTAATCAATTGATTACATGAGCTATTCAGTAGTAAGGTATATAGGTTGAGCAGTAGATTAGGGGGAGCATCAATAAATTGTTGCCTCTCGCCCCTCACAAGGGGTCATCTGTCTGCCTTCTAAGTCTCAGTCTCATCCTCTCACACATCTCCATCTTGCAACAGGTTATGAGCCCTGCTTGGCTCTGACTCAGAAGCAGACAAACACTTTGACATCATGTTGACCTTCACTCCACCACAGCCACAGACGCAGCCACTGCCATTACAGGAGCCTGACCAAAGCACATCCTCTTTGAGTCAGGTGAATAACATCTCTTCCCGCAATGTCAATTCCTCCCAGTCATTGTCAGAAACTGCTGCCAGCACACAAGACAAAGATACAGCTCTGTCCCCCAGCACCTCCATTAAAATAGAGAAGCTCCATAAGAAAAACAGTCCTGGCATATGGGGATCGTCTTCAAGCGGCAGGGCATTTTTGATATCATCTCTGGGGCTGAGCCCAAGCCCTATGATCATGCAGCAGCCATGAAATGGATGGAGCAGGACCTTTATGCTCAAGAATTGATTGCTGCCACTATCAAGGGCAACCAGGTTGTCCATGTCCGCCCTTGTACAACATCCACTGAGATGTGGCAGGTGCTTACTATTATCCACCAACCATCCAGAGCTATCACTGGACAGTTCTCTCACAGAATGCTCTATTATACAAATGCTGATGAAAATTCAGATATTCAAGAGCGTCTTGACAAACTATCCACTATGCGACAAACCTTAACTGGCAACAATGATCATGTTCCAGACTCAGAATTCAAAAATCTCATTCTTGCCTCACTTCCCAAGTCCTGGGAAACATGGACGAAGTCCTATCTTGGTTTCTGCGGTGCAATGCAGCAGCTTGATCCACAAGTATCCCTGACTGTACAAGAACTCATCTCAACATTATCAGAAGAGTCGGAGTGCCAGAAGTTGAAAGAGAATCTGCTTTTGCTGTGGCAGGAAGCAGCCAGACAAAGAAATGTATCTGCAGTATCTGCAAATGCAAGAATCATGTTGCTGCCAATTGTCATTTCAAGGGGAAACCCAAGTGTGGCATCTGCAACAGATTCGGTCACAAGGAGGCTGACTGTTGGAAAAACCCTGCCAATAAGGGCAAAGGAAAGATTAGCAAAGGTGTCAAGGGTAAAAGAGACTCTGTGCCAAGCACAGACAAAGGGAAGGCACATGTGAATTACACTGCGACTGACTCCGATAGTGATGGTGAAATGTCATCAGCCATTCAGGCCTCCCTTTCTGCTTATTCCTGGATCGCAGACTTGGGTGCGACTATCTATATCTGTGCCCAACAAGCTGCATTTGAGAATTATAAGCCACTTACAAGCCGGACTGTCAAAGCGTTGGGTGTTGCAATAGCGGGGATCTGGCATGTGCACAAGATCCCTAAGGAACTACTGTAGAGTACTTACCTTAGAGCTGAAGGGGATTCTCAGAGATGATAGTGGTAATGGATCAAGAGAGAACTGTTGTATTTTAGAGTCAGCAGAGTCTTATATACGATTGGTAATGCTTACTTAATATGGGGTCATGTGACTGTAAGTACGTGTCCTTTCAACATTGGGCAATCATGCTGTAAGTGTGATTGGGCAGGGAACAGTCATATTATAAGGAGGATATAAAGGCAAACTCACAGAGATACACTGCCTAAAGACTTTGCATGTCCCCAAAGCATGCAACAATTTGTTCTTGCTTGCATGTTTCCATGCCAATGGTGGCTGCCTTCTCCTCATGGATGGACCAATGATATTATCTGATTCAAGCGGATATCAGTTGATGACAGCAACAAGGCAGAATGATTTGTTTTACCTCAATGCTGATACATTAACTTATAATGAGGCCAATGTGGCCCTGAAGATCAAGCAGACTTGGACATGGGAAGAATGGCAGCACCAATTAGGTCATATCGGCCTGAGTGGACTGTGCAACCTACATGGGAAGGATCTCATAGATGGATTCTCCTTGCATGAAAGTCCCCAGGAATTTGAGTGTGATGCATGTATCTAGGCAAAGGCATCTCGAAAGCCTGTTCTGAAAGTCAGTGGAAAACGTGAAACAAAGCCAGGAAAACTCACTCATACAGATGTGTGGGGCCCTGCTCGAGTACCCTCCTTGAGAGGATACTGGTATTACATGTCCTTCATGGATGATGTGAGCCAGAACTGTACCATTGGATATATGAGATCCAAAGATGAGACAGCTACGAAAGTCAAACATTACCTCACACATATTGAACAACAATACTTGTTCACCCCAAAAGCGATTCATGCCAACAATGGGCACAAATATATTAATCACAACTTGCAAACTTGGTGTCTAGACCATGGTATTGAGATCCAAAGCACAGCGCTGTACACACCTGAACAGAACAATCATAGAATTGATGTGGGCAATGATATTTGCACATGACTTACCGAGAGAATTATGGCCTGAAGCCATAGCCCATGGAACCTACATCCAAAATAGGGCATACACAAGAGTGTTACCTGGAATGACTCCACATGAAAAATGGTCGGGATCGCACCCTGACATATTGTTACGATTTACTCTTTTCTCTACTCCCTTCTTGATCCTTGTACTACCATCGCATGTTTGAATCCCACCTAGGACTATATTTCTTTTCTTCCATCACTAACTCATTCCTAACCACATGATCATGTCTCCACTTGCTTCGTCAGTGATTCCTTCCATCACATTCCACTAGTTTCCATGATATTCTATGCCTACCCTTAACCTCTCTGTTGTCTATATATTAGCTGTTGGATTACTCTTGTATTCCCAGTTTAGACCTCCTTGGAATACATCTCGTATCTGCACTTTCCAAGCCCTGACTCGTCATTGACATTAGATCGACTCCTTGATCCCCTTGAACCTTCAAACTTCCGTTACACTAGCATTAGACTAGTGTCTCCTTGACCTATTGGACTTCATACTGCCATTGAGGGTACACTTACTCAGAAACCCTTTCGTTCCTTCGTGACCTTCCCAAGGCTACGTCTGACCCTACCTGGGCCAGTCGTAACATTGGCAATCTCCGAAAACTGCTGCCAAGGGTGTTTCCATGTGGGAGGTGGGTGCAGCAGATGTGTGGCGGGAGGCAGGATAGTGGGCAGGTGTTCATCAGCAGTGTTGGGGCAGAGCACAAATTTTATTTGAGCTGTGTAGCTCATTTGGACAGCTCAGACAGCTCAGATGTTTGGGAATTGAACCAATTCCCTGACTTTTTGAACTTTCGAAGCCAACTGGATCAGCTGGTCAACGTGATCTCAATCCACCAACCTGAAACCTCCACATACTTGAGGTGAACTCAGTTCAAGGAGAACTGAATATATGTATGCCCCACTCAATGGGACCCACTTGACAATAAGCAATATGAGAGGCAATGTATGTTGGAAGAATCCAAATAAACAGCATTCATGGTGTCTTGGCATGATGAGCATGGTTCAGAGTTGAATGTTGAACATTCAGAATCTGAATGTCGAGCAAGCACCAACTCTCGAGCCCCTGCTGATCTCGCTGTCACCAGAAGTCGAGGTTAAGCAACTGCTGCAGCCCGAAACCGCAGAGTCCAGTGACATGCACTAAATCATAGAAAAAATAAATGCCAGGACCGTGGATTGAACACGGGACCTCCAGAAAACGACGTTCAAGCTTCAGTCTGTTGCTCTCCCAGCTGAGCTACCCCGGCCCATACGTTTTGGCGC
>JBBPJO010000392.1:0-13481 GCA_038088815.1 Boletus nobilissimus | reverse complement strand
ATATCTGGGTGGTCATTCGATAATATCGAATTCTTGATTCTACAGCATCTTTGTGAAGCGTTGTACGCAGCGGGTCGTACAAAGGATGCCATCCAGTGTTTCCACGAAATGAAGAGTGAATTGATAGAGAAGACGAACCCATGTAGTGAGCATCTGGAATGGGTCCAGGGTGAGTGGCTACGTGTCCTGTGCTCAAGTCTTGTTGCTCATTTGATATCTGTTGACAGACTTCAGGCTGCGTTCCTTGAGGCAACTAGGGCATCTCGGAGATACAGCGGTGGATGCCCAGCGACATGACGAAGCTATTCTCCATTATTCCGTCGCTTTGTCACTCAGCCCCTCCTCACCACAAAGCATTCTAATTAAACAAAGCAGGGCATGCGCAGCAAACGGGTCATGGAAGGAGGTTCTAGACTGCGCAAACCAGGTACATTATTTTCTTGTGATGCTTACTCTTATTTATGATCGCCATCAGGTGATCAACCTTGATGCGTCGTCACCATGGGGCTATGAGCTGAAGCATGCGGCATTGCACAAGGTCGGAGACTACGACAATGCAGTTAATGCGTTTGAGACAATGCTCAAAAAGATGGAGAATTCACCTGATCCAGACATTTGTCGTGAGTCTTATTCTCGCTGCCGTGATAAGGGTGACGTGTTGACGGCATTCAACAGAGCATGGCGACCAGTATATCAGTCCATCCAGCACTCGAGCAACAATCCGCAAAATTGTTCAACGAACTATTCGTCACTCGCCACGCGTGCTCATCAACACCACCACCGGTCGTCTTCGCAGTAAATCCGAGCAAGCTTCTGGATTTGAATCCCTGCCAATCTTTAATGAGCTTGTATCATTGACGACGACCCGCATCGACTATGTCCGGATCAAACGTGAAGTGCGAGAGTACTTCCGATACGTGATGCTCTCGCACAAGTGGGAAGAGAACGAGCCACTATTCCAGCAGGTGGTGCACCTAGCAGTGTATAACCTAAAGAAGTCTGAAACTCATGACAAGCTACAAACGTTTTGCAAGATCGTTCGGGATGCCGGATTCACTTGGGCGTGGAGCGATACATGTTGTATCGATAGATCGGATCACTTCATTCTCCAAGAGGCCCTAGTGGCGATGTTCAAATGGTATCAAGGCTCTGTCCTGACGATCGTCTACCTCCGTGGCGTTCGTCCTTCATCGCAGCGCGGCGCTCTTGCGGGGAGCATCTGGAACACTCGTGCCTGGACTCTTCAGGAGTACATTGCTGCCAAGGTCATCCACTTCTACACCGAAGATTGGATGCTCTACCTCAACCTTGAGCTACCAGACCACAAAGAGTCACCCGAAGTCATATCTGAAATGGAGCTCGCCACTAGGGTGTCCACACAGCAATTGATAACACTTCGTCCAGGCTTAAGCAGCATCCGAGAGAAGCTGTGTCTTGCTTCGACACGGCAGACGACTCTGGTAGAGGATACAGCTTACTCGTTGTTGGGCATATTCTCAGTGACTGGCATACCTGCTATATACGGTGAAGGGGAGGGTTCACTTGGACGTTTATTGGCACATGTTCTCACCGATTCTGGAGATGGAAGCGTCCTCGCGTGGACTGGAGAGTCTGGCACCTTCAACAGTTGCCTGCCTGCCCATATCACTGTATTCAACAAGCCGGCAACGTCACGCCTCCCTCTGCCCATTCCAGACGCTGAACTGGAGAAAATGGTTGCTGTGTCGTACCCACCTTCATTCGACCTCGACATGGCCCTGAGGTTGTACGACCGTCTCAATGATCTTCCTCCGCCTTGGTTTGCGGTAAGTCGCATGAAACTTCCGTGCATTGCTATCCAACTCCCGCCTCTCACCCCTTTACCGGACGCGTTCAGGACGTGTTTATCGCGTGGAGACTGCACCCTTTGGGATGGTAGAGATCAGGACGAGACAGACCTTTCTCGGATAAAACCACTCTACTTGCTCCATCCCTGGGTGGAGAGTCTCCTAGACCGCGAACACACGCATAGCGGGACGTTCATAGAGGATGACGTTTCGCCACCCATCGCCGAACACAGACGACGAGGCGATCTCTGACGGCGACGATGCCTCGTCTACCGCTGAACTCGAATTGCCGTCACACCCTACACCCATTCATACCGTTCCAATGGGCAGGGAGACGCGAGCACGACGGCTCGTTGCGCGTCTTGGACAGCCATTTGGTGCGCTACTGGTGACTCTGGCTTCGACAGGTCGACGTGCGGTGGATTACAAGCGGGTCGCGGCGGATAGCTTGATTTGTGTACGATTTCAGGAGAGCGTATCCTTGACTGATATTCTCGATAATGTACGCACATTCGATGTGTTGTGACGAACTTGGTATCTAGAACGACAATGGATATGTGATGTCGTGATAGCAAGTTTGCTCCTCCGAGTCTCTGGCTCGACTCGGAGGCACTTTGACGATAGACTCTTTGCTCTAGCGTTGCTTTCAGAAGACCAGAATCGCCAAGGTTATCCGCTTCCACAGATGATTGTTTTTACGAAGATCTGGCGTTTTCAAACCACCGAAAGTCATGTTGGAGATCGCGCAAGCCACCGGGGGACAGTCGATGGTACGTGACCATCCAGGAATGATGAAAATCCCGCAAAAATGATGTCTCGTTTCGTCTCGGAAGACCACACGGATGGAGGACACTGCGTACTCATCACTTGGTATCTCCTTCGGCCGCTGGGATACAGCGAAGGGGGAATGCCTCTGCACTTGAACATTTCGAGAGTCGAGCTCTCGAGCCCGAAGGTGCAAAATGAGTCACAGTGAGTGGCGTATTCCCTTTTATGTGCGTCTAGTTGTTGGCTGGTTCGGACAGATGAAATTGTGAACGTGAAATTTGAGAGCGAGGAATGGCGCCACGCTGGTCACGTGGACCTTCGACGTTTGATCGAGAAAACCTATAGAACAGGTTCAAACGTAGACAAACCAAGTGTTCTATTGTAGCCCCGTATAGTCGTAGTCGAAGCACTAATTTGTGACATTATAACACATCGAGTACACGTACATTGTCCAGAGTATCAGCCAGCGAAATACCTTCCTGAAACTGTACTGTAATCAAGCTATCCGCCGCAACCCGCCTGTAGTCCATGGTCCGTCGACCCGTCGATGCGAGCGTCACTAAGAGGGCACCAAATGGTTGTCTAAGACGCGCGACAAGCCGTCGGGCTCGCGCCTCCTTGTCCATCAGTGTCATATGAACGGGAACAGGGTGTGACGGAAATTCAGGTTCAGCGAACGACGACGCATCGTCATCAATTTCCTCGTCGATCTCTCCACCGTCTATGAGTGGGGAGGGGGGCGGCGCAATGTCGTCCTCCACGAGCGCACCGCCATGTATATCGTCACGTTCCAGGATAGTCTCCAACCGCGGGTGAATCAAATACAATGTCTTCATCCGAGATAGATCGTGCCTTGTCTTGATTTCTACCACCCCAAAGACACCAGTGTCTGCGCGATAAACACGACCTGAACGCGTCCGATAAGGTGTAAGAGGTGGGAGTTGGAATGCGATGCATGGTAGTTTCATCCGGCTCGCTGCAAACCAAGGTGGGGAAAGTTCGTTGAGACGTTCGTATAATCTCAGGGATGAGTCGAGGTCGAATGAAGAATGCGAAGCGGTGATATGTTTTTCCATCTCTGCGTCCGAGATGGGTGGCGGGAGGTGCAACGTTGCTGGTCCACTGAATACGGTGATGTGGGCAGGCAGACAACTATTGAAGCTCCCGGATTCGCCGGTCCATGCAAGGATGCTCGCATCTCCTGAACAAGTGAGAATATGCGCTAATAAACGTCCTAGTGAACCTTCCCCTTCACCGTAGATTGCGGGTATACCGGAAACTGAGAAAATACCCAGTAACGAGTATGCAACATCCTCTACCAGCGTCGTCTCTCGGGTCGAGGCAAGACGTAACTTTTCGCGAATGCTCGTCAGGCCTGGACGAAGCGCCATCAATTGCTGAGCAGACACTCCGGTGGCGTGCTCCATCTCTGAGATGACTTCTGGAGATTCTTTGTGGTTTGATAATTGTAGATCACGATAAGGGGTCCAATCCTCGGTGTAGAAGTGAATGATTTTGGAGGCGACATATTCCTGGAGAGTCCAAGCGCGGGTATTCCAAATGCTTCTTACGAGCGCGCCTCGCTGTGATGAAGAAGAAACGCCACGGAGGAAGACAATCATCATGGCCGAACCCTGGTACCACTTGAACATGGCCACCAAGGCTTCCTGGAGGACAAAGTGATCCGATTTATCAATACAGCACGTATCGCTCCATGCCCAATCGAATCCGGCATCCCGAACGATCTTGCAGAATGTCTGTAACTTGTCGTGGGTCGGAGACTCCCCCAGGTCATACACAGCTATATGCACCACCTGTTGGAATAGCGGTTCGTTGTCTTCCCATTTGTGCGACAGCATGACATAGCGGAAGTGCTCTCGTACTTCACGCTTGATCTGGACATAGTCAATGCGTGTCGTTGTCGATGACACAAGCTCTTTGAAGATCAGAAGCGACTCAAATGAAGATGCCAGTTCAGTTCTATTGTGGAGACGGCCTGTGGTTGTGTTGACGAGCACGCGCGGCAAATGACGTAGAGTACGATGGACAATTTTGCGAATCGTTGCTCGGGTGCTTGATGGGCTGACGTACTGGTCACCTTGCCCTGCCAAATAATATAAACACGACGTCTTGAATAAGGATGCGACTCACGTTGAACGTCGGGATCGGGTGACTCCTCCATCTTCGTGAGCATAGTCTCGAACGCATCAACTGCATCGTCGTAGTCTCCGCCTTTGTGTAGAGCGGCATATTTCATCTCGTAGCCCCATGGAGACGACGGATCGAGTGCAATTGAGCGCGTTGCGGCTAGGCGAGAAACGAGCATAGCCACAACGCATGGTCTTCGGACCAGCGGGCGAAGTAGCTCTCACGCTTCTTGCTTCCGAGCCCTTCGCCCAGGCTTTGTCGCTCGTCCACGGCTCAGTCGAGAGCTTCGTCGCTGCTCTCCCCGCTGCTCGGCCCTCCTTCCTCAGTCACTCCTTACAGCCATTCCCCTCTTTTCACTTTTTTCCCTTCCTCCTTTTTCTCCCGCTCGACTTCTCCCGTAGTTGCTCAGCATGGACCAAGAAAACCCCATGCCCGATTTCGCAGACGAAGAGGCACACCCGCTCCGCGAGGCGCTCAGCTTAGCCTTCGGGTGGGATGAGGAACAAGCCATCCAGCATCTGGAAGCCACCTGGCGTAACAATCAGGGCAGGCCCGAACCTCGAGATCCACCTCTAGGGCGTGACCAAGGCCCTCTGCAAGACGACCCCCCAAGGTTGCAACGCAACGAACCGGAGGTGCAGCCGGAGCAGCTGGAACCTCCCCAGGAGAAGAAGAAGCCCACCATCGCTGACTTCGAGGAAGATGAACCCACGCCAAATGCAATTGCGTCAAGGCCATCCCAGTTTGCCCTCCAAAAGATTGCCGCCTTCAAATACGTCGAATTGTGGTACTTCACAAAGGAAGGCTGCTTTGAGGCCACCAAACAGTCGCGCTCACAGGCAGATGACGCCTTTGGCATCCTTGCAGCCAATGAAGTCCTCATGCTCCGCCCAGTCGCCTCCGTCAAGGCATCCAGGAATGCCAAGGCGGACCATGAGCTTTCCCTCACGGGGATCCTCCAAGTGCGGACCTCCTTCCTCGAACATTTAAAGGAAGCTGGCTGGCCAAATAAACACATTTCAGCCTTATTCACTTTCTTCTGGACGCTCGAATCACATCTGTTCCGTCTCTCCATGCGACGCGGAGACCGCATCCTGGCCATGTACGCTGCCAAGGTCAGACGACACTGGCACGACAAGTTGAAGCTAGGGGGAGCCTTCAACATCGCCAACATAAACGACTCCCTGCTCCAGCAGATCGCCACGGAAGTCAATGACGAAGCACTTAGCAAGGTCAGTACCTCACCTTCGAAACACTCCCTTTACTCACAAGCTCTCTGTTCGCGTTTCCTCCCATTCCCATTCCTGGGTTATTTGGTTCATTCGGGACGCCTCTTGTCATGCTCCTCCACACAGGTCGAGAGCTTCATGACCTTACAGGCGTCCTCACCTAATGCCAGTCGGCGAGCACGACGTGCTTACAATCCACGGGCTGATCCCGTTCGCGAGCGACGCCGCGACTCTCGCTCGCTCTCCCCTCCGCCGCGGTTTCGTGGCTCTAACGGGACGAGCAGAGACTTCAACCGTTCTCCCACGGACTCGAAGCCCTCCCAGAGGCGCTCGTCCCGAGACACCCAGTGCACCAAATCAGCGTGCCCATCATGCCTTGGTCGTCACCCGCACGACATCAACCGCTGCACCATCGAACACCTTTGGGACGGAACGCCAGCATACGCTAGGCGCTCCCCAGAGGGCCGTCTCATCGATCCCGCCGGAGACATCCTCTGTAACGATTGGCAAAAGCCCCAAGGGTGCTCACGTCCACACAACAATGCAAAGCATGCATGCTCTGGCTGCGGCAGTCCCTCTCACGGCGCTCAAAAGTGCCCTAAAGCGCAGCCGCGAGCCAGCAGTCTCCCCATACCAGCCTGAAGCATGGCGAGATTTCCTCTCGCACGCAGGACTCATGGCGCGATATCCCAAGGTAGTCGACGGGTTATCACACGGTTTCCACGCATTCATGCCTCCACTATATCAAACCTTCTCCCCGCCTAATCACCCTTCAATTGCACAGTTCGCGACCGTCTTTGAGGACATTGTACAGAAAGAATTTAAAAAACATCGGTACATAGGACCGCTCACCACAAGCGAAGTAGAACAAGTTGTCGGACACTTCCAAACTGCTCCCCTTTCCCTAATACCAAAGCCTGGCAGGCCCAGTAAATACTGCATGATCCAGGATCTCTCGCATCCGAGACAATCCGCGTCCATACTGTCGATAAATGCCCAGTTATCCCCAGACGATTTCACAGCCCCTTATAGTACTTTCCCCATAGTAGCTTTGCTCCTCTCCTCCCTCCCACCGGGTTCACAAGGAGCAGTCTGAGACGTAGCCGAAGCTTACCGTACAATCCCCGTGCACCCTTCGCAATGGCACGGTTTAGTTGTTCGCACATCAGACTCTCATTTCGCCATAGATACCTCATTAGCTTTCGGTTTTGCCCCTTTGGCAGGCATTTACGGTGATGTGGCCAGTGCAGGCACGGACATCATGCGTTTCGTCGGGATCGGCCCCATTTTACGTTGGGTAGATGACCATTTCTTCGTCCGCATCCCCAGAGCGCACCTGCAAAATTACAATGAGACACGGCGCAACTTCGCCAAGCGCATCAGAGATCAAGGAGGCATGTCAGTACAGGGCGGTCGCTTCTGGTTCAAAGGAGCCACACTCCCGGACGGCTCCACAGAGGAGTTCGATGAGGACTGCTCTTTCCCCATACGTGATTTGACATGCTCCAAGCCAGACACTGTGGAAAATTCCCTCTACACATACAGCTTCGACGACATTGACAGCATCTCCTCAATTTTAGGCATTCCCTGGGAACCTGCCAAGGACATCCCTTTCTCTTCGAAGCCCACTTTCATTGGTTTCACATGGGACTTAGAAGCGCGCATGGTGACCCTGTCGGAGGCCAAACGGCAGAAATACCTTGCCGCGCTCCAGGAGTGGGCAACCAAGAGAACGCACTCATTGCATGAGGTGCAAAAACTCCTCGGCAAGCTTACACACGCGGCACAGGTCTTCCCAGAGGGACGTCCTTACCTCACAGGCCTCGAGGCCTTCCTCACCATTTTCGGTTCCAAACCGTTCGTCCCGCATACACCCCCACACGGCACACAGGACGACATAAAATGGTGGTCGGATCGCTTAAGTAAGCAGGCCCCTCCTTCCCCCATCCCAACACCTCGCTCCCCCATCAACCTCCACGCATTCTCGGATGCCAGCTCCAGCATGGGCATTGGAATTTACATACGCGGACATTGGCGGGCGTGGTCCCTCCGCCCAGGATGGAACACGGACGGTCGCGACATCAGCTGGGCTGAAGCGGTCGGTTTCGAGCTCCTCACGCTCTCAATCCTCAGCCAAATACAGCCCAACTCCACCTTTCTGGTCCACGGGGACAACCAAGGAGTCGTCGAAGCATGGAAACGCGGTCGCAGCCGCAACAAGCATGTCAACAGGGTTTTCAAACGCCTCATCCCACAGCTCATACGCGAAAATTGCAGCGTCGTCGTTAAGTACGTCCCGAGCGGCGGCAACCCCGCCGACCCTATTTCACGCGGCGTATTCCCCTCCGCTGCCCTTCGCCTCCCCCCAATCAAAATCCCCGCCGACATTGCCCATTTCCTCACCGAGTCTCCCTATGCCTCCCCAGCCTCGTGAGTCAGTCACACTTGAGCACAACAACACCAGACCCACTCGTCCCACTCTCCTCATCAAAGCACTGCAAGCCCAGACCGCAGATAGCGCCCGAGCTTCGTTTCCACCAGCAATACCCACATCTCGCACTGTCGCCCTGCAACCAAATAACCTCCGTCCACACTGTGCGGCAAGAGACCGTCTACACACTTGGCTTCCTTTTCAACAGGATTCCCAAGCGCCGCAACACCCGGTACAACCAGAGGACATGCAGCGCGTCCTCAGCCTATTGCCGCTAGCATGGGCAGACTCGTCCAAGGAAACGTACAGTTCGGGCTTGCTCGCCTACCACACGTTCTGTGACTTCAAGAACATTCCAGAGGTCAACCGCGCTCCCGTCATGGCCGATGTCCTCTCCGCTTTCATTGCTCACCTGGCAGGGGCGTACGCAGCTTCCACAGTAGTCAATTACATGAGTGCGATCCAGGCATGGCACCTGGTGCACCGACTCCCTTGGAACATAAACGAGCGAGAAACGGACCTGCTATACAAGGCCGCACGCAGCATAGCCCCCCCCACGTCAAAACGTCCACCTCGAGAGCCATACACCTTAGATACTTTAGCGGCCATAAAGGCCCAACTCGACCTTTCCACCCCTCTTCATGCAGCCGTCTTTGCCTGCCTCACATCCACCTTCTTCGCAGCAGCGCGCACTGGGGAATTCACTGTGCCGAACCTTAAGGCATTCGACCCGGCCAGACACATCACACGTGCAGGCGTTTCCACACAGCGAGACCGCAATGGTCTGACAATGACGTGTTTCCGACTACCGTGGACTAAGAAGTCACCCATCGGTGAGGAGGTGAATTGGGCCAAGCAGAACAACCCTCACGACCCGGAGGAAGCCTTGGCCAACCATTTCCGAATCAATGACCCACCTCTGGACCAACCACTCTTTGCATATCGAGCGCACGCGACACGCGGCGGCGCAGGTTTCACCCCACTCACGCGCACAAAGCTCCTCAAGGTTCTTGATTCCGCATTGTCTAGCGCTGGTCTCCCTCCTTTAAAGGGTCATGGAATTCGCATTGGCGCCACCTTGGAGTACCTGCTCCGGGGAATTGCCTTCGACGTGGTCAAGGTCAAAGGACGTTGGGCAGGAGACTCCTTCTTGATTTACTTAAGGAAACATGCTCAGATCCTGGCGCCGTACATGCAAGCCGAACCAAAGGTTCATGCCGCTTTCTTGCAGCTCACCATTCCCCCGATCCGGAGAAGAAATGGACCTTGACATTCAGGCCCCTAGCGACTCCTACCTGATGGGTAAGCGCAGCCGCTGCATGCGTCGTCACCGCGAGACTGATGGTTGGGAATCGCAGCTCTTCCGCTTGCCATCAGGCGCTCGCTGGGCCGAAGCGCTTCGCGCTTGCCCGCTTCTCGTTCTCTCATTCACTCGATCATCCATAGCATACATGTACTAAAGTATCTCGTACATGTTATGCATTTCTTTGTAGCCAGCTACCACAGCCGAGCGTCAGTCCAAAGACACCTCATTATGATACGTCAACAGGATTCACCCTCATGGGGTAAATTGAAGTACCTCGTTTGCATCATCTAGAGCCTCTTTCCACGATCCGGCTGCTAATCGTGCTTTGCTTCGTTTGATGAGGATTGCTTGCGGGGAGGAAAGGTTGAGAGACAACGCAGTAGAATAGTGGGAGATAGCCTCATCATAGTGCTGGACGTCAACTGCTGCATCTCCAAGACACTCCAATTTCTTTAAGGAACGTTGCCCGAACACTGACAAAACATATTAAATAAGAAAATACACGATATGGGATGGCAGTGCGGTTGCTTACCATGAACCCATTCCAGATGCTCGCCATCCCCTCCCAATTGAGTCTTCAATTCGTAGAAACACCTGGCTGCATCGTTGGTGCGACCCGCTGCATCCAAGGCTTCGCAAAGTCGCTGTCGAATCCTGATGTGGAGATTATCGAATTTCCATCCAGTTATCTGTCAGGCCCGGTGAGTGATAGGTGATACGTCGAAATACAACCAAAAACATACCAATGTTATCGTAAAGAGGGGAAGCCCAACGTGGCCTCGTATTTGGGCTCGAGCACGCTCGAACGACTGTATCGCACCATCGATGTCACCGCACTCCATCTGCGAATTTTCCGAGAAGAAGGTACATATATGCCTTCTGAAACTGTCAGTGACAATATTCATCGCGTGGTAACGTGTTGCACACGTGCCTGAACCACGTAGCATATAGAGTTAGAGGAAATCGCAGCAATGAGGTCGTCTACGCGTGATATTGCATCGGGATGTTCCCCGGCCATGAACA
The DNA here is from genome assembly GCA_038088815.1 of Boletus nobilissimus. Taxonomy (NCBI): domain Eukaryota; kingdom Fungi; phylum Basidiomycota; class Agaricomycetes; order Boletales; family Boletaceae; genus Boletus; species Boletus nobilissimus. The sequence continues at coordinate 2,750 of JBBPJO010000392.1, read as the reverse complement.
CGATGATAGCCTAAGAATTATGAGAGGTTGAATGGCGACCGAACACTGAAGACACAGACCTTGACGAGCAGCAGAAAGGTAACATGAGATGAATGGAAGTGCTCGAACGCAATGTCACAGGCCCGATAAGCCTTGTCCTTTTCCCCTTTCCCAACATGGGCTACACTTTTTGCAAGAAATGCGATGATGGACGGCTGGATATCAAAGGCCTTGCATAAATGGGAGTCAGGATGTCAGTGTTTGAGAGAGTAACATGATAAGCACCTTTTCTGCATCGACGAGGGCTGCATCCCACTTTCGTAGACGTGTCCGCACGAGAGCTCGACTAGCGAATACAGGATAAGCTGTATTCTGAGACTCGGAGATCGTTGCAGTCAAGAGGGTCTCTGCATTTTCGAGTTGATCGTGCTTCCACGAGTCCAGCATAGCGTCGGCGATCCGAATTTCGGGTTCCTGTAGAGTTGGGTGTGGAATTGACGGCTATGCGGAACAGTGATTGGAACCAGAAAACAGAACAATGAGACGAGACTTACGATGATATGAGATACATGTACGATATTGATTTTCCCGTCCTTTCCACCAAATGCAAGAGATTGGTCGTCGGGAGAGAATGTGAAGGCATATATGTCTCGAGGATGTTGGATGAGACCGAGTTGGGCGTGCGTCGACGTGTCCCAGAAAGTGGTAGAGTAAGCAATGATTATTCCATGCTTTGGCAGGGCAATGCACGAGTAGCCGTCGCTAGCGAGGACAGGCCATTCTGCGACTGCTGATCCAGTGGCTGCATCGAATCGCTTGATTGTGTTATTGGATACGACAAAGAGGTGGTTGTTGAACCAGACGAGACCAGTGTTGGAGTAGGGGGTTACTTTTACATCAATGTCGACGAGCAAGCGGCCATCGTTGCTGTCCCAGACTTTGACAGATTCCTTTGTGGCTGTCGCGATGCGATCCCCTGTTGGTGAGTATTTCGCTGCGCTCGTGAACTTGTGGTTGAGTATTTGTACCAGTTCGTTGGATGCGATGTCCCAAACAATGACTTCGCCAGTGTACGATGCTGAGACGAGTCTCTTTGAGTCGGGCGAGAAATCGATCGCGGGGATGAAGTCAATATCCTCGTACTTGAAGACTTGCTCGTATGTTTTTGCGTTCCAAATGGAGACGCCGTCCCCGCCTGAATATGTCCCCGTTGCGATCCACTTGCCATCATTCGACACAGCGAGACAAAAACACCGGTCGCTCCCTGTCCTCAGCATTGCCACTTGTTTCCCATCCTCCATTTGCCACACTCGAGCATCACCGGCATGGCCGCTCACCAAATATTCGCCATTCGTTGAAAATGCCATCGCCAACAAGTCACTACCCATGTCGATTTCGATTGGCTGGGGATGATCTATTCCAATGCTTAGCATACAGGCAACACCATCTTACCACTACACACCGGTCATCGTCAACGACGGCGTCATCAACGGTTCCATGTACTAGCCAGGAAGTGATGGAAATCAACAAACATGGTTGTGGTTTGTTGTGATATTGTCCTTTTTCGCACACTGCCCACGCTCATAATCACCTATTTTCGGGTCGCTGGCTGTGTTTTCTACGAACAGTCGTTTCTACTCCAAAGCACTGTATCGGGGCGAATTCAAGACAAAAGATATGGATGTTTCGCTCCACGAAGCTGGCATGGTACCCAATCGCCGTGTTTGGCATGTATGTCGTGCCTTCCTTACCCCGTTTGCGAGCAGGTTATCAGGGCAATGTCTTTCACGATGAACCAGCCTATCCCCACGCATTTGTCCCATACATGTTGCCACTCCCGCAGGATATATTCACATATGACTATCTATTTTTTTTCGCCTGTACGCGTAGGTGAGAAACTGGATCTATGTACTAGAAAGCCATCTCTTCACTCTGTTTTCCTCTGGTCTGGCCATACCCGACGATCGATCGACGCCAACTTCATCCTAGTCAAAGCTTCGGTCTCCCGTTTGTGATGACATTTCCCCGCCCCTGTCGCCGAACACAGACGACGAGGCGATTTCTGACGGCGACGATGCCTCGTCCATCGCTGAACTCGAATTGCCGTCATACCCCACACCCATCCATACCGTCCCAATGGACAGGGAGACGCGAGCACGACGGCTCGTTGCGCGTCTTGGACAGCCATTCGGTGCGCTGCTGGTGACGCTGGCTTCGACGGGTCGACGTACTCAACAGTAGCCTGTGATATGTATATCAAGCACCAAGCGACCATCAAAGCACCCTATTGGATGCTGCGACGGTCACTGGTCAATCGTTGCCTCCGTCTGGTGCGAGCGTCATATACTCGATGACAGTGTCAAGATGTTCAGTTTCATTACGTTAGCACTTATGCATCATATCTGTCTGAACCTGGCATTGGATTCACTGCATGATACGAAGCCTTTCAAGTTCGACCTTGTACCCGTGGTTGTACCCCGCATACTGTAGAGCCGGCGTTGTTCCTCCAGCACGTCTCAGTGTTTCTTGAGCTGACGTAGTTGTCCTCGGAGGTATCACCAGTGACGTCATTCGGTACACCACCGATCCGTGTGGCGGTGTCCGGATCTACCTCCGTCATCCATAGGGGCCACTCCCAGAAACTTATAAATTCCTCGTCCGTCGTCCGTCCTTGACCAAGCCTAGCTCTCCCTCTGACCCTCCGCCATGCATTTTCTCAATCACGGCCTGCCTCACTATTTCTCAAAGGTCGTCCACCACCATCATCCAGA
>JBBPJO010000391.1:0-13484 GCA_038088815.1 Boletus nobilissimus | reverse complement strand
GCGGAGTCTGAATAATAACAATACTCTCTTGATCCGCTACCGCTATCATCTCTGAGTAACTCTCTCCAGTCCACAGGTAAGTACCCTACAGTAGATCCTCGGGATCCTGGCGTGTACGCCGGATCCCCGCTATTGCGACAAGAAGTATGATTCCAATCAGATGACCCACTGGAGGCACATGGTCTTTTGGTCCATTTTGTTAACTGCGGTACTCCGTAAATCTGATCTCCTCACCAACAGAGTCACAACTCATCCCGCTAGTATCGGCAGCGAAAACTCCAAGAAAGCCCTTATCAGCCAAATCAGCAGCCCCTCTCGGTGTTGAATCCATCGTATGTTCGTCAAGGTGAGTATTGGGCCAATAGGAGATTTATTCACGCTTTGATTGGCTGATCCCGTATTGGTCCGGTCAAAGCGATCAACCTTTGTAGCCTCCCTCGTAGTTTTCTACGGCCACCAGGCTATGAAATACTATGCATATTCAACTATTCAGCCACCACATACGGACCTCAACACCAACCATGTAGCGCTCTTGAGTTCCAAGCCACACTCCCGGTCATTCCTGCACTCATCACGGATCCCATACTCACCCATTCAACTTTTCAAAGTTAGCTGAGCGCGAACTCTCGCACTTGGATATTCTTGGAGCTTCCACCTGACTCGACAGTGCTACCTTGGTCACGTCTGGAAGAAGCACCTTCAACCTTGACAAGTCAATCGTGTCCGATACTCATTGTCAGTGTATTATGTTTTTTACTCATGCTACACTAACGGTTTCCTTCTGATCTTGACAGTGAACAATAGCATCGCTCCTTCTGCGATTCCCATCACTGTCTGGTAAGTGCAGTATGGTGGCAGTACCTTATGCTGACCAACGTTTACAGCATCTCACTGCCGGTTCATCCATACGCTTCTTGCTGTCCTCTTGCCATCACCTCACCACGCACCTGCCCTCATGCACCCACTTGCAAGTCCGGTCTGCGCTCCACTCCACCTTGTAAATCGCCATCATTCCGCTCACCTTGCAAAACTTGCATATGACCTTCACATGCGTACGTACCCTTTGTATCCTGTATTTTGCAACATGCTACTGATTACATCCCCAGGTATGGTCTGCGCTCCATCCCACCTTGCAAATCGCCAGCGTTCCGCTCGCCTTGCAAAACTTGCGGATGACCTTTGTGCCCACAAGTACATGTGTACATCCTCTTTTTATCCCGTATTTTGCAACACGCTACTGATCACATCTCCAGGTCCGGTCTGTGCTCCACCCCACCTTGCAAATCGCCAGCATTCCGCTGTCCTTGCAAAACTTGCGGATGACCTTTACACGTGTACGTACCCTTTGTATCCTGTATTTTACAACATGCTACTGATTACATCTCTAGGTACGGTCTGTGCTCCATCCCGCCTTGCAAATCGCCAGTGTTCCGCTCGCCTTGCAAAACTTGCGGATGACCTTTACATGTGTATGTACCCTTTGTATCCTGTATTTTGCAGCACGCTACTGATTACATCTCCAGGTACGGTCTGCACTCCACCCCTTCTTGCAAATCGCCGGGATTCCATCTGCCTTGCAAAACTTGCGGATGACCTTTGCACCCACAAGCACATGCGTACGTCCTCTTTTTATCCTGTATTTTGCAACACACTACTGATCACATCTCCGGGTATGGTCTGCGCTCCATCCCGCCTTGCAAAACTTGCGGATGACCTTTACACGCGTACATACCCTTTGTATCTTGTATTTTGCAACACGCTACTGATTACATCCCCAGGTACGGTCTGTGCTTCATCCCGCCTTGCAAATTGCCAGCGTTCCGCTTGCCTTGCAAAACTTGTGGGTACACAGGCACATGCGTATGTCCCCTTTGTATCCTTATTTTCAACACATTACCGATTACATATCCAGGCACGGTCTGCGCTCCACCCCATCTTGCAAATCGCTGGGATTCCGTCCGCCTTGCAAAACTTGCGGACGACCTTTGCACCCACAAGCACATGCGTATGTCCTCTTTTTATCCTGTATTTTGCAACACGCTACCAGTCACGTCTCCAGGTACGGTCTGTGCTCCATCCTGCCTGTTACTTTCATTCGTGTTTGCCTGCTCCTTGATCAATTCCTGTCAAAGTATTAGAACGTGCTGCCCCGGCAGTGTCAGACTTACCGGTGGAGATCAGTTTCCTCGCTTGGACTAGGGGGCCGGTTTACATCTGAGATTCCCCCAAAGCACCACTTACTACAGGTCTGTCGGGGTCATAGTCACATCAGCGTAACAGACTGAAGTCAGATTCTATAGGGCACGAAAAATTTGATTGCGGGTGGGAGTCAACACGAGGTTTTTTATCTGAGGGAGAATGGAAACTACTGTTGCCTGCTTCATACGTACTTAAGACCTTTGTGAAGGGTGGGTTCTTCATGTAACTGAAGATGTCGTTGAATTACTGCTATCGAGAATGTCATTTCCCAGGTCGAGAACACATAGATCCTAGATATGACTAATTATAACTCGAAGGCATCACTTGCAATACGACGACCTTCCCCGAGCCCAATATACCTTTTTGTATCCTGCCACATGCGCATGAAGTGCATCTCCAAGTCGTGCCTGAGCGCAGCCTGCCGTGAAGCGTATGACTTCAGTCCCTCCTTGAGTGATGGATCATCTGTCTCAATTAGGGCTTGCTTGCCCAGCCACCAGCCTTCTTGCCAGCGAAGAAATTGTAGAATTCGACGTTGTTCCTCCACCAGTAGTTCCACCTCCTCAGCCCATCTATGCGCTCGAGCACGGGCTTTGCACCATTCCACACGGATGGCTGAGACTCCAATCAGTCAGACGGTAGACATAGGACAACACGACGCACAATCCTGCAGGTCCTGATCTGCGTCACTCTCAACAATCCTTTCACCATACCCACATACTAACCAAATCCATGAAATGCGTCTACGTCCCTCACTTGAGCGACCTTCAGTGCCTGCGGTCATTGCACGTACATCATCTTCGAGAGAGACCGAAGAGTGGTCTTCCATCCAGTCTTGCCAAGGAGTGTTGATAGTTCGAGCAAGGCGCTATAGGCGGCACAGTATCCATTGGTGCTTGCATCTGCCTTTGCATCCACTGACTTCAGAGAATTCCGTGCATGAGTATTGGGGCCTTGTCCCCGCAAGAACCTATCTTTGAAGCGCAGCATATACGATTGTGAGCGCAGTGTGTGGCGGAGTTCTTCAAGAGCATCATGAGCTTGACCGACATGAAGTTGCCACTCGATTTCTTGGAGGTTAATGTCACATGGGATTTTGCGTCTGAGAGCTGAGGGTAGCCACAGAGGATACTGTTCTGGTTGTCGGACAGTCTTGCATTCTTGTGAATCATTGACCCGTAGGGATGCGACACATGGCATGTACAAAATTTGGACACTACTCCAAGCTTCGATGCACCTCATTAACGCATTGCGCCGTTGCTGAAGTTGTAGTTTTTGATGTTCCGTTGCATGTAGACCAAGCTTCTTGACATCGAGACAAAGACGGCGTCTTAATATAGGCATTAGCCCGAACAATATATTGCAACTTGAATACAACCGAATGACTCACTGCTGGACCTCTAGGTCAATCCCAGTACTGATGAGGACACTTGCAGTGATATTGGGATGAATGGGGGATATGCTTGCAAGTTGTGCATCGTCCCTGGCTAACTGAAGGCGCACACTAGCCTGGGTGATGACTGCGTAGACTGAGTACCAACCCGTACCCCGAACGAGAAGTACATACAATGCGACTTGACCTCAAATGGGTTTGGCTTTGACATATCGTCTTCCCATGTTTCGACATCCTGCTTCCATTTCATGAGTTGCCGTTCTGAAAGGGTTGCTTCGAATTCACGTAAGTCATCTTGATGTTCACTTCGCTCAGGCACCGCTTCTTTGAGCTTGAGAAGGATGGATTCACCTGTTTGGTGATAAGTTGGGCAATGGTCAGATGCGAATGTATTCACCTACCGAACCCAATGAATTTTTTCCAGTTGCTATCACCGATAAGATCATCGAGAGTGTCATGTCGGTGACCAGGGCCCATTGCCTTTGTGCTGGATGCGGCAGCGTTGAGTGTAGACCAGGCACGTTCCGGCGCCTCACCATCTGTTCGACCGACACCTTTGATGAAATTGAAAGAATATTTCCAGTGGCACTCAGGAACATGTGCCAGCAAGTGAAACTTCGGGATGAAAGCAGTTATCTTCTTCTCCTGGTGAGGAAAGTGCATGGGGTTTGGGAGGGTCTTCATGCGCTCCCATAGGTGCCGAATCCATTGACAGACAATGTTGTAAGAAATATTGAAACACTTGAGGGAGTTGTTCTTCAAGACAGAAAAGAACATGTAGTCCATGTTCACATAGCTGAACATCCAAATGCTAAGAACAACACAGCGCGTATAGACATGTACTTACCGTTCTCCCTTTTGCAAATCACCCACTCCTCCAGGGAGTTTTATTTCGTGACGTGCACAGCAGATGCTGCCGACACCAGTGGCCGCGAGCCCCTTCGATGACTTTGTATCAGCGCTGTTCACAGCGTCGTGACCTGAGCACGTGCTTTTCTATACAACTTGTAATCGTTAGCCATATTCAACCCGGTAGACGCACGTCAGGACCTCTTGCCGGATGTTCGAATGATCATGTAGATACAACTTATAAGACAGCTCCTCCACAAAGTACGACCAACCGCTACTGAGGCTTGGGTCAACTGCGTCTTGTGACACTGCCCTCCGTTTCAAACGGAAGTTCGCATCAATTGCAAGAAATAGTGCATATATCCACCTTCAATCGAATCAGTACCAGCTTATTATGTTTCAATTACAATGCTTACTCCTTATCCTTTGGCACCTTGTCCCAATCGTCCGGAAGGTTTTTACCAGGCTGAGGGCATGCAGGACAGAGGATGGCACACTCCCCTTCCTTCGTGCCAGCTGCCCCTCTTGCATCATGGCCTCGCCCAGATCGTTTCAGCATTTTCAAATGGCGCCACTCACATGCCATTCGCATGAACTGCTCGTAACGATCCTGAGAAATACTATCAGCCTATGCGATCGCAATTGCCTAAGTGTGCGAATACCTTTGGTGGGGAAATGCCTGCATTGTCACTGCGTCGCGCGAGTGAAGTATAATAGTGGTGAGCCGAAACCTTTGACTCGAGGGAAAGGAGGTGGTACGCTTCCAAAACACTGAATGTAGCTGCAGTGCGTGGCTTGTCCGTACTTGCAGGGAACAGGCGGTATCGAAGGAGTTGCTGGACGGGAGTTGCTGCGGTTTCACAACTACATAGTCGCAGTGTAACCGAATGAATTCTGTTGGTGTCAATAATGACAAAATCATCAGAGTGAGGGGGCTTGGGCGAGCAGCATGACGTGCCCGTTGGATGTCCAAGCTGGACTACCAGACCTAGCTCCTTGAGTGATGTCTGAATCCAGTACGACCCATTCCACTTCTAAGTGCTTGCCGTCAATAGTAGCTTCTTTGTACAAATAGCTAAACGTACCTTAATGCGGTGGAGTGGCTGGCTGGTGTGCCTTGACAAGATGCAGTCTTGGCAGTATGTATCGAGTGTCAGACAGTCGTGACAGCGATATATTGCAGGATGAGTCTTGCAAATGCTGCATGCATCAACCCCGCACCGTCCTTCTAAACGGATTAGTTTGGACAGGAATTCCTCACGATCCCGTTGCATCCAGCCAAGAATTGGGAAGTCCTTCAAACCGAGCCACAAGGTAAGCTAAGGGGAAGCGAATCAAATGTAGGCTCACAGATTGTTGGAGTTTCCTTGGATTATAATCAAGAATATTGAGGTCAGCGGTCTCCGGTAGGTTGTCAACGCTAGAGGGGATGTTCATTGGTTCAACAAGCATTGAAGGTCGAGGTGGCGATGGGACTTGGGTCAGGACATGAACAGCTGCCTTGGGCACTTTGTATAGCCCTTTGGTCAAGCGTATTTTGCCTGAATCTTCCAACCTGATCTTTGTATGCCGCCCGACCATCTCGACCGAACGTATGCCTTCTGTACGATATACTTTGAAGCCATTCATTCCCTTGAGTCGCAGCTTTTCTCTATCTGGAGATGTCCCGGGCCCCAAAAGTTCTACAGTGACATTAACGCGTTGGCATCAATCCCTTGAAGACTGACGGTCTTACCCCTCTTCAGTGTCCCAGTGCGGTAACTGTCAGTGTCCTCAGCCATGACGGGACCTTGTCGCAGTGTGTTCTTGCAAAACCTCGCCGCGTATCCAAGTTTTGCAAGAGCGGCGCTGTGTCATTGTTATGGTTCATCAGTGGCAACAGAAGAATCAATAGACTTCCCTTCCAGATCAGAATTCCTCGTCAAAGATCCAGCCCAAAGTGTTCACTGATTCAGCACTAGTGTCTCATTGGCCCGCAAGGCCCGCATCCAAGCCGTTTATGCTCCATACCCTTACATAATCAATGGCCCACTGAGTCGGATTCTGTCGGAACGCACCCCGAATTCAATATACTACAGCGGTGGCAAGCCTGACGGCTCCATCATAGCCAAGCAACCGGTTCGTTACCTCAGGCCATGTTCCGAAACCTGCTCTGACAATGGTGCATCGTGCGGTACTCGGGGGTGCCTTGTCAACATGAATGCGTGTCGCCCATCACTGTCCGTCATTCACGTTTCAAGTTCAAGTTCAACACGCAAGTTTTTGTTCCAGAGGAAAACCCAATGATGTGGTATGACGTTATTCCTGTCGCTTTCTGAGATCAGAATGCAATTTTTCAATAGGCCCTTGGACTCTTTGAGTTGGAGCGCGCTCTTGAACGGTATAGCCAAGTGAGCGGTTCGTCGAGATGGCTTCATTTACGAGATGCTAATCTTTCCCCATTCTCTTGAATCGGGCCATTCATGATCAATGTTGGCTTGGTGATCATCAACTTCCTGTGGGACTAGGCTCTCGTTTGAATCCAGAAGCAGAGTAGATCATTGGCAATATATTTTGTCTTCTAGAAATTGTGGGTTCTTTTTAGTCGTTCTCGAAGCTAATATGCATTTTTGTCCACGAATTTATAGCCACCACGAAATAACCCCCCGAGTCATTCTCCAACATGACAACCTCTGTTAGTAATGCTACAAGTACGTGGCCACATTCACCGCCCATCACAGTTGGTTGTGAGTAATAGATCACTTTCTCGGTCCAGTAAATCTTACTTTCCATGGGATAGCTCTGCTTGCGGATATTCAGCGTGCCATTATACCACCGCAGCACGCCGACCTGCTTGTTGCTGCAATACGGCTTCGCGCGACTTACATGTTTGGCGACAGACATGCCTGGCAATGTTCCCCCTATTCCACCCGCTTTCATTGCCGGTACTGATAGTACGCATGATCAACAGCTTCCAATTTCTTGGTCCACCCTGGCAATATCAATGTCACCATACCTAGTGGGCACGAACTCACCCGATACAACGGATTCGTCTTTGTTCAACCCTTGAATGAAATGAGTAACGACCGAGTCTATCTTGTGACACGAGGGAAGTTGGTGGGAGTCTTCTCGCGTTGGTAAGCCGTAGCAGTCCACTTTGTAATACGTTACTACTCAATCTGATGAGTCACCAGGGTTAACGTAGCTCCGTTAGTGGATGGTGTCAAGCATGCAGCATATGAAAGAGTAAGGGACGCAGATCATGGATGTCTTTATATGTTGGATGCTATCGACGACAACATTGTACAATACCTACACTAGTCCTGAACCTAGCTTGTTCTCGTTCAGTAGTGGGCCACCGATCTTTGCTTGAATGTGGACTCGTTAGCTTTGTAGGACAACGTCGCTGGAAAGCCACGGTACGTTCCAGTGAGGACCTGCCTAGCCTATTCTCGTTCAGCGACGCACCCATCCTCTTCAGTTAAAATACGGACTTGTCAGCTTGCAAGACGATGTCACTGGTTATCTCTGGTATGAACTGGTAAGGACCTGCTTGGCCTGATTAAATGCAGACTTGTCAGCTTGCGGGATGACACCACCAGGTATCTCCATGTCATTAAATCGTGTTACGATGTAGCGAGGACCTATCTAGCCCATTCAGTAATCCACCCACCTTCAGTTTAAATGCGGACTTGGTAGCTTGCAAGACGACATTACCGACTGTCTCCGCATCATGCATCTGGAAAGGGTCGTGTTACGATCAAACCTGTCTGGCCCATTCAGTAATCCACCCACCTTCGGTTTAAATGCGGACTTGGTAGCTTGCAAGACAACGTTACCAATTGTCTCCGTGTCGTATATCTGGAAAAGGTCGTGTTACGATCAACTGAGGATCTGTCTAGTCCATTCAGTAATCCACCCACCTTCGGTTTAAATGCGGACTTGGTAGCTTGCAAGACAACATTACCAATTGTCTCCGTGTCGTATATCTGGAAAAGGTCGTGTTACGATCAACTGAGGATCTGTCTAGTCCATTCAGTAACCCACACGCCTTTGGTTTAAATGCGGACTTGGTAGCTTGCAAGACAATGTTACCAATTGTCTCCGTGTCATATATCTCAAAAGGGTCGCGTCATGATCAACTGAGGACCTGTCTAGTCCATTCAGTAACGTGCCTGTCTTCTTCAGTTTACAGGCGGACTTGTCAGCTTGCAAGACGCGTGTCATGTATGTGATACAAACCGACGACATGGCCGTCTTCCTCCGCTTAAACGTAGACCTGTCAACTTGCAAGATGACGCTACCGTTGTCTCCACATCATACATCTGGAAAAAGAAGTTATGATCCGGTGGGTACATGTCTAGCCCATTTTTGCTTGCTACCGAGTCACTCACCTTCACTTTAAACAGTTTGTTCGGCCCCTGGTTTTGGTTCTTCAATTCCAGATTAGTTGTGGAGTCCGATGGGCAGATCTGGAGGATCGCTGCTGAATTAGGGCTTTGGGGCTTCGTTGTGGATTGCTGGCGGTACTATACAATGATAGAATATTCAGTTGGTTGTACTAACCTTATTTTCTATGGTTTCGAGTGTCTGAATTTTTGGAATGAAGTCGAACCTGGGTGCAACCGCAACAAGTGATTGAACCCCTCACCAGAGTCCGAGACAGTGTGTTAGGCTGCGTGCTGTAAAATAATGTCAACAGCTATCCATAAACGAGCAGGGAGCAGACCAAATGAGCTTTGAACGCTCACTTTTGTGTTTCAGAGACTCCAAAAGAACGTGAGATATCGTATCGATTGAGTAAATCTCCGACCGTGGCACATGAAACATGAACCAACTGAAACCTGCGCTACACTTGATCTCCCATTTGACACTCAAGTGACCGCCCAAAGTTATATACAAACCCAGAGGAGAGTGTGTTGGCTGCTCGCCACTATCGAGCCAAGCATCACGTCAAGTATATCATTTCCTCAAGTCTCCGACCGCCGTCAAACTTACACATGATCTGAAGCGGGGGACCATAATCAACAGCCAGCGTGCCTGTTTATTGCAAGGAATCTAAGTACAGCATTTTGTTGATCGTGTCAAATTGCTGGCTGATGGTCACCTAGGGCTGCCAAGCGGCCTATTCAACTCTTGGGCCAGTCCTCCTCTAAAAACCAGATGCTTATATGTCGGTACATGTTCAAATGATCGATATTACACGGTCTAACCTAACCTACAGTCCTGGGGGACGTAGGTGAGTGGAATGCTATACAGCAGCTTGATTGGGCATTAAGGTATACCCAGCGTTGTACGCTATCTGGTTTTTTGCAGAGGAAATGACCCTGACGATTTGGAGCCCGATTGATTCCGTGTCTGCATACCAGGAAAGGTTTCAGCTTTCTGCTATGAGATGCAGATCTGTAGATTTGTGGTACGTCACCGACCCTCGCTGAGATAGCCTAACAGCATCGAGCCAGCACCAGAATATGTCAGGAAGCGGTAAACTCGGTGCTACAATCTCCCCTCATCCCCAACGGGTATGTTTGTTGAGTGCATTCTTTGTTGAACGCACTTCCCGCTCCTTATATCTTGTTTAATCAACTGACGTGCTATTCCCTCAATAACTGCAGCCGTATTCCACTGCACCTACACCGGGTATCAACATGTTATTTCTCATCCGTGGCTCATCACTGGACGTGCAGTATAAGGTCAGTATCTCTACCGCACTCTACACCGGGTATCACACATCGTTTCTCATCTGCGGCTCAGTACCAGACGTGCAGTATAAGGTCAATATCTCTACCGCACCCTACACTGGGTATCACGCATATCTTTTCTCATCCGCGGCTCAGTGCCATACGTGTAGTATAAGGTCAGTATCTCCACTGCACCCTACACTGGGTATCACGCATATTGTTTCTCATCTGCGGCTCAGTACCAGACGTGCAGTATAATGTCAGTATCGAGAACTTGACTAGATACCTATACTAAACCTGAGTAGACGCCTCAAGAATGGACTACGGACGAGCAGAAGAAATTCCTTCAAGACGAGCTGGTCGCGTTCAAGCGCATTGGTGGCCGGAACTACACGAAGAATTGGCCAGCCCTCTTTCAAAGGTGGTTTCTGATGTGGCCAGAGCGCAACGCTGCGCTTCCCAACATTCCCGACAGTGCTACCCTGCTACCAAATCAAACCGAAACCCTTGCCAACGCCATCAACCAACGCCAGCTGCAACTTAGGCGTTGGATGCATTGGCACGCTGGCGCAGGGGTGAGCCGTTCGGTGAACTCCAAGACTACCAAAATTCTCAGTAGCCTCCTGCAGCCAAAGAAGCGGAGAAAGCAGCCTTGTGAGGTATATTCGAAGACTTACTTCAAGACGCGCGTCCAGCCGGAGATTACGAAGGGAATGTCAATTGCAGAGGTCAATCTGAAAATTCGACAGATGTTTGAAGCTGAGTCCCCCGAGATCAAGGCAGAGGTTCAAAGGATCAGCGACCAACAGACAAAAGGTAACAGGAAACATGGTAAAGGTGTCGAGGGGACGGCAAAAGTGCAACCCGACGATGACGAGTCGGACGTCGATGATGACGTCGAGACTAACCCGGCCATGCTTCACAAGTAAGAAGTTTATCTAATACTTACCCCTGACTAAGCTGACAAAATGTCGGATAGCAACATCCAACAGTGTGGCCCTGCGCTTCAACGTGTGATTGACCATTTTGGCCGTAAGACGCAATGGATGTTTACCATCTTGATGGGTGGTCCCGATCCACTGGATCCTGAAGGTGGCAATGTTATCACAAGGTTAGTCTGGTTGTGACGGTGGACTAGTCGACTTACTGACACGTCGCGGTAATGGTAGTCTACACAGTGGAAGGATGAAGAATGGACACGACTTCGGCCAACTCTACCCGAAATTCGATAGCGAAGTTGTGGACGCCTTTGGTGAGTTCCTAAGTCGTGCATGCAGTAAGTTCACAGTAACAATCTATGGATTGAACCTTACTGATGACCTCAAATGATAGTGACTCGGGAGTCGACACCAGTGGGGCCAGTCACCGTCAAGGATCATGGCCCGAGCGAAGATACCATGCGAAGGGAGGGTGAACACCAGATTGATGGTGGTAAAGGGGATGAGATTCTCCAGGTGGGGGACGAAGCAAGGGACAACAACGAAAGAGACGATGATATCACTGGCAAAAACGACCATCTAGAGAACACCAACACAGAGGAGGGGGAGGACAATGTAGATGCAGCCGGTGAGAGTATGGAAGATGCTACCGGCATCAAGGGGATCACCAGGGATGGAGACGATGGCCAAGCTGCGCCTTCTCTAAACCCCCACAGTATTTATACTCCTTTCCCTGCTTTGAATGCCACAATTCCCACCTTCGATGCTGCAACACCGACTGCACTCCATCTTGCAACACCGACCACATCCCATCTTGCAACATCCGCTACGTCCCATCTTGCAACACTCGCCGTCTCCCATCTTGCAACAGCTTCGAATGTTGCAATACCACCATGCAACCATCCATCAACCCCTTCCTCAGGCCATCTTACGACACCACCAGGCGCACAACCCGCCTTCCCATCCCCATCTCACTCGATTGCAACACCCGGTCAATCCAGTTGGGGAATGTCCATAGCTGATGGTCAACCGGCCATACTGCCCGCTCATTCGTCCGAGTCAGCCGAATCAGATCCCTTCTCATCTGGCTCATTCACCAATTTCCTAAACAACGATGATTCCATATTCGACAGCTGGGATTATCCACTCTTGGGATCATCCCTGGCTCAGTCAGGAATAGGATCCACCATGGGTCTGTCGACCTATGTGCCTCCCTTCAGCACCATATCCGGTGGGGGGCTCATCT
Source organism: Boletus nobilissimus (assembly GCA_038088815.1). Lineage (NCBI taxonomy): Eukaryota > Fungi > Basidiomycota > Agaricomycetes > Boletales > Boletaceae > Boletus > Boletus nobilissimus. Next base: position 1,199 of record JBBPJO010000391.1, on the reverse strand, counting down.
CATCTGTGAACTCTTTACAGAGTTCCGCTCAGCCTTTCAACTCCATGGGATCCAATGGAGGATTTCCGGCCTCCCATTTCGACTTTGATCAGTTTGGAAAGTATGTGGGCATGGATCTATGTGCTCGGAATCAATTCAATTCGAATGGAGTAGGCGCGACAGTAGGCTTTCCTGCTTCACAGTCGACAAATGGACATACCAACTCTCCTTCCCTGCCAACCCTTCCTGCGCCTCAGTCAATGGCCTCCCCTCCTTCACCACCTGAACCGCTGTCCGACACGACCACCATTGTCCAAGCACCGCCAGTCCTTCCCGCTGAGCCAGGGGCAATCAATCTCCAACCAAATTGCCTCTCCACGAATGCCGATGACGACAGTGCAGCAACCTCTTCACATGGGCGCTCGAAGCGAAAGCCAGCCCCCTCTCTACGCGCACAGCGAGACAATGCAATCGGGAAGGAGAATCATGTCCTTCCACTGGCTTCTGAGACTACAAAGAACACGAGTCATGGGAGGAAGAAGGGCTTGAAACCAAGTAAGCAATTGGCTGATTGTGACCCCTTAGCGAATGACGCGCCCAAAAACAAGTAAGTTGCCTAATCTTCATGTTGTAAGCGATCAGCTTCTGACGAAGACTGTAGAAAACGTAAGGTCATATAGGTTCTCCACACCCTGCCTTGCTTTCGTACGGTAAACATGATCTCTGAGTCGTCCGTCTCTGTCCCCGTGCCAGACGTGAATGGACTCATCTACTTTTTCCATTGGTGTCAGCGCTGCGATTCTCGGTCAAGAGTTTTTCTTGATGCTCCAGTCCCCTCTTTGTGACCTTACATTTTGAGTCCTTGCTCGATCTAGTACTCTACCTATACCAATCCCTTCGTGTACGAAAATAACATGTCCTTTGTCCTGAGAAAGCTCACCTGCACCCTTGAATGAATATGCACGAAAGCAAGGGTGCTGTTATGATTTACTCTTTCTTTCTACCTTCTCCTCTTTGTACTACTATTGCTACGTGTTCGAGCCTCGCCCAGGACTATATTTCTTTTTCTTATCGCTGACTCATTCCTAACCACGTGATCTTATCTCCACTTGCTTCGTCAGTGATTCCTTCCATCCGATTCCATCGCTTTCTATAACGTTCTATGCCTACCCTTAAGGTCTTTCCTTTGACTATTTAAACCTCGTCGAAACACCTCTGTA
>JBBPJO010000390.1:0-13540 GCA_038088815.1 Boletus nobilissimus | reverse complement strand
ATGCTGTGCTGGAATCAGGTGACTTCATCTCTGTGCAATACTCAGGGGCTTTCCCATTTTAGGAAGCTAATGGTTATCTACAATACTAGGGTAGTAAAGGGTAATAGACTGGATATCATCAGAGATTGTACATATCTCTGGAAGGAATAGAGCTAACGAAATGAAACTTGGTAGACAGGTAGCTTACACAAGGGGCTACCTGTGTATAAAATATGAGAATATTCCAGCCATGGGTTGCTCTGGAATTATGATTTTCGTATCAGGACTCAGCACGATATTGATTTCGTGCAGGTCAACGGCTTCGTCATCGACCAACTCCGCAAGTTGCACGAGGGTACTTCGGGAATCCCTCGTTCTACTATCCACGACTGGCGCTTTGACGAATGCCTACTCTATTTTAAGGACTGGGCCTATGTGCCTGAGGCTCACCGAAACGACCTCCTCCATTCCATCCATGACTCGCCTGCGGGGGGTCATGGCAGTTATTACCGGACCGTCAATCAGGTACAACGCAACTATTGGTGGCCTGGCTTAACTGCATTCGTCCGCTGCTTCATCCAAGGATGTGCGGTCTGCCAGGCTAACAAAGTCAACACACACCCCACCGTCCCGCCTCTCACTCCTCTTCCGGTCGCTTCCTCCTGTCCCTTCCAATGTCTGTCAGTCGATCTCATCACGGACTTGCCGCCGTCTAAGGATTTTGATTCGGTTATGGTCGTGGTCGACCATGGCCTTATGAAGGGGGTAATTTTCACCCCTACTCACAAGAGCATGGATGCCAAGGGCGTAGCGCAGCTCTTCTTCGAAAAAGTCTTTCCCCACTTTGGACTCCACGATAAGGTTATCTCGGACCACGGTCCACAGTTTGCCTCGGCCTTCGCTCTAGAACTAGCGAGGCTCCTGGATTATGATCCGCTCCTCTCCTCCGCCTACCATCCACAAACCGACGGAGAAACGGAATGGGTTAACCAGGAATTGGAAACTTATCTTCGGATCTTTTGCCAAGGAGACACCACCCAATGGTCAGACTTATTGCCAATGGCGGAGTATTGCCACAACTCCTCCGTCCGTAACAGGAAAGACTCCTTTTAGCTTAATGATGGGATACGAGCCGAGGGCTTATCCATCTCTAGGAATGAAAACCTTCCTCCCCGCCTTAGAAAAACGCCTTGGAGACCTCGACGAAGCTCACAAGGAAGCCACTGCCGCCCACGAAAAAGCCCAACGATACATGCGTGAGCGTGTAACCTCTAAATTCAAACCTTGGAAGGTAGGAGATAAGGTATGGCTCGAGGGCCGTAACCTGAGACTCCGCTACCCCTCTCGAAAACTTGCCCCTCGACGCGAAGGGCCATTTGAAATTTCACAGGTTATATCACCTGTTTCGTACAAACTCTGTTTGCCCAAGACGTGGAAAATCCACAACGCCTTCCACGCATCACTTCTGACTCCCTATCGGGAAACCGCTGAACACAGACCTAACTTCATTCCGCTTCCGCCGGACATAATAGACAGAGAAGAGGAATTCGAAATCGAACAGATCTTAGCCCATCGGGGCTCTGCTCGCCGACGCCACTACCTCGTTTCGTGGAAAGGCTATCCGTCTTCTGAGAACACTTGGGAACCTGAAACCAATTTAGGACATGCTGTGGACCTCCTGGAAGAATATAAGGCCAGGGACCTGGTCGTCTTCCCCCCATAACCTAAGTCATCTCTTACCTCTCGAGTCGAGCCCCCGCTCCTCTAACATCATCGTTGCTGTCGCCCACTTATGTCTAACTCTCTGAATGGAACCCCCTCCGTATTCCCAGTCCGTCTCCACCGTCTCCCAGACCGAACCCGCCGAATCCTTTACGCTTCTCTCCTCGAGAATCCTGCTGCGGCCCAGCGCATCTCCACTTGCGCCCTTTATAGGGATAACTCCGTACTCCAATCTCTGGGCCTCATCTTTCATACATACACCACTGGACGGACACTTCATGCCCAACTCTTCCCCGATGGGATGCTCCCCGTCTATGCTGCCGCAATGGAACAGGCCATCCACTCCTCCAGAGACGCTGTCTTGGATGCCCTCCATGACCACGGATTCGCCGATGTCATCATGGCAATCCCCTCCAATCTGTACTTGCACATTCTGCGCCCCCTGGTCAACACCTTATCAGTCAACCTTCAAGGTTACTACATGGATGACCACCCAGGTAACGCCTGGGATGGAGACACTTGGGCCCGCAACCTTCGAAATCCCATCTGGGATGATGACTCCACCGTCGCCCCAAACGCCTCGTCCTCAGACTCCTCCTCCTCGACCAACGACTCCCACTTTACAGCACCCCTCCCTGTCCCTCCTCTGCCAACTCCCGCAGCTGGACCATCTCGCTGATCGCAAAGTGCTGATGCTGCTAGAGGAACTAGCCGCCCTCCTGTTCCCGGACCACTCTCCTCTCTCTCCCACAACGACCCAGAGGTTCTCGCTGTCCTCGCCACCGTTCCCCTCCTCGGACGAGGGACACCCACTTTCGAACCCGCCAATGTACTCCCCGCTCGAGAACATCCCACCACTCCAACTCCCTCCCGTCGTCCTCGTCAACTCAATCGACGTGGCAAGGGCATTTCATTTGGACTCCCCAGCTCAGCAGCCCGAGCTGTGGGGCAACGTTCTCAGGGAAATAGAGGGAAATCGTGACAGGCAACTCCATTCCCCACCTCCAGTCGTATTAACAAGGACTTTGTGGCTTCACCCTCGCCGGCGCCAGGGTCGAGTTCTTGCCCCATTGATGTAGACTCTCTCCCTTCTCTCCCTCCTACCCCCTCTCGCCCCGCTCGCCCCGTACTCGGATGTTGCTTTGCCTGCAACCAACGAGGACACCTCCGTGCAGACTGCCCTCATTATGAGTGCCCATTCTGCTGTGTCACCGCCCCCGGCCACATCCAGGCCTACTGCCCCCGCCATCGATGCTCCTCTTGCGGAGAACTCGGCCATTCTGATGACATTTGTCCTCTCCGGCGAAACCCCCTTGACGACTACAATCCTACCGACTATGAAGTCAATGAAGGGGAGGAAGTAGATTAGAGGTCTTGCAGGTGCTTCGACGATAGAAAGGGGGTAATGTTATGGTTTACGAGGGGGTACACCTTTTTCTCTACACTTTTCTTGTTCACTCGTCTTCTAGTCTCGTTCCCTTCACCGTACACGGTTGTATTCGTAATGGAGTCGTCCTCCATTATACCAGATACGCTTCCCGATCCCTTTTCCTTATTGACTCACACGGCGCCCCGCCTATACCTTATTTAGACTTCGTTCCCGTTCCGCCGCAGTCGCCTTATTCAGACTTCACCGCCTGCGGCATAGCATTTCTATTTATATCTCGTCATGACTCTTCATGACTCGTACTGACTCCCTTGCTGCGCATCGAGTCATATTCTAGTTACTGCGGATGCTGCGGATGTTGCGCATCCTTTCCTTATTTAGAAGGGGCCTACCATATATAAGGGCGCTCTCTCACCCTCCTGTAATTTCCTAAGCTAGTTCTATGCAATATCAGTGTAGTTTCTAGTAACCACCGAGTCTAGCGAGATTCCTAGATAGGTGAGACTAGCTTAGGCTTCGCGTCGTCTCGAAGCTTAGCATCGCTCCTCAACGATCCTCTTACTCGTCACTCGCTCTCACTTCTACACACGCAAACTCTTCATTGTATCGCAGCACGCTACGTCACTACTATGCTGTGTGTTACAGTGCCGGGCAAGGTGAGGGTGTGTGAGGAGGGACAGGAGGAGGAGTAGGAACTCGCAGAGCGGGTTGACTGGGTCGATAGTTGTTGTCTGCAGGGGGCGGAGGTATTGCCTGTACAGGCTCATGCTCACCAGCGACAGTAGGCACAGGTGGTGCAGCAGAATGCGTGCAGTGTGATGCACAGCGGGGGAATCACGATTCATCAAATATAGCATGTCCTGAAGTGAATAGGATGTTGTTGGGGGAATGCATGAATAGAAAATTTGATTCATTTCCTGGCATTACACCTAGGTACACCATAAGTTCAGACTTAGGGGCCATTTTGTTAGCCCGCACATCTTCTGGGATATGCATGTAAGCGGTGCTCCCAAAAACTCGAAGATGGGCTATGTCTGGCTGCTGCTTGTGTAGCAACTCATAAGGAGTGCACCAGTTATGGCGACGCAGCGGTGTTCTGTTGTAGATGTGGGTTGTGTGCAGAATACTGAATTCCCACCAACTATCCGGAATGCAGGCATCATGCCACATAGCTTCGGATTTGTCCATAACAGTATGCATGAATCGTTCTGCTCAACCGTTTTGTTGTGGAGTGTGAGGGGCACTCTGAAAAATGTGTATTCCCTTCCCTTTGAGCATGTCATCGAATGCTCTGGACTTGTATTCTCCCCCAGCATTGGACATCCATCCTAAGACTTTTGCCTCAAACTGTGTGGACACCATTTTCAGAAAGTGTCGGGTAGCCGTTAGTGCAGCATCTTTAGTGTGCAACGTCATGACCCATGCCATAGAGGTATAGTCATCAAAGAAGGTGATGATGTATTTATACCAATGGTATGATTTGATGGGGAAGGACTTAATGTCCAAGTGAATCAATTCAAACATGTGTGTAGCGCGTCGCTCAGTTGGTGGATAACTCCAGTTAGGAAGTTTACCTTTAGCACAGCCATCACAGATGGAGCTTTCCTGTGGAATCTCGACATCAGGTAGACTTTTGACATGCTTTTTGGCATGTCTGAGAACCTCCTTTGAGGGGTGACCTAAACATTTATGAAGGATGTCATATGTAATGGTCCTTGTCATATGGGCATGTTGTCCTTTCAATGGTAATGCCTCAATCATGTATAAACCATGACCTACTCGACCAGGAATAAATGGGGCAAGGGTAGTGCCATCACCATAAGTCACTGTAATCTGTTTGTCATCACCATGGACTTTCACACCACAAGCAAGTAATTGACCCAGGGAGACCAGGCGAACGCCTGAGTGGGATATGTAGCCCACATTGTGCAGATCCATGATCTGGGAGGCCCATTTGGAGTCCTCCCAACGCACAAGTACTTGACCTGTTCCTTCAACGTAGATCAAACCAGAGGCGGTTGTGATGGGTATCTGTTCATGATGCTTAAATGCCTCATATTCGACAAAGTCAGTGCGATCAGATGTGAAGTGCATTGAAGCACCTGAATCAAGGATCCAAAACTTCCTAGAAGGATCACACAAACACTTATGATTTGAACTGGTAGGAGTGGAGCATGAAGAGCAAACTCGATTCATGCTAGTGTGCGTAGATACAAGCGAATTTGTATCTACATTGTCCTTTGCCATCAACATAAAATCATTAACTACTTTTGTTGGAAATAAACAACACATGTAGGTGATTTATGTCAGCTCGAGTAAGGTTCACGGAGCGAATCACTTGCCTGATCATATGAGGCCATGACGGGTTCTCAATCCCAGCCACATCAGCAATCTCCCCATCAACATCTGAGCCATAGATGTCCACCATGTCATCCGTGTCCCATGAGGACTGGGGCAGTGGTTCTATTTCGTGCCTGCACAAGCGGCAACTCTTGCGTCGTTTGGGAGCGACAACAGGCTCCTCCTCCTCGTCAGAGATCTCGACGATGCGCTGATTGTCAGGAATATCATGAGCGTCGTAGACGGACGTGGGACCAGGCAAACCGTATATGAGGTTGGGATTTCTGAGGATCCAATTTGGTTCACTCACCCGTTTCACCTGGCTTGTTTCTTCGTCAAGCTTCCTTATCATCTTGGAAGATGGTTGGATCTCAAGATGGTGGGCAAGGGTGAAGGCCTCTTGAATGTGGGTATCGGCGGGGGGACCGCCAGAGCCTTGGTACGCCTGGGGGGATCTGTGCACTAGGGCGCGGGGATCAACCATACACTCTTTACCACCTGTGTAGGTGATAATGGCAAGGGAGGCAATGTGAGTGTGGTCGTCCTGCGACTTGCTCTTCCTTTTGCCTTGCCGGGTCTTCTTCCCAGATCCTTCAGCGCTAGTCTCCCCCTGCTGCTGTTGGAACTTGGGATCGTTCCCTTTCTGCTTCATGACCAATATCTTATTGGCCTGAGCTGGTTGTTTCCCTTTACCACTGAGAAGGCACTGGTCCCATGAAAGGACCGCAGCCTTGTGGACTTCTGCAATGGAGGGGGTTTTCAGCTTGCCAGCCGTGTCCTTGGCTTGGATCATCATCTGAAGGACGACATCCATGGTTGAAGGGAGCTTGCTGAGGAGCAGCATCACCTGGATGCCATCAGGAACTTTGTAACTGGCCACCTTTAACCTTGTGAAGAGGTTTGCTGCCTTGTCAAGGGCAGGGGCAGGATGAGAGGAGGATGGGATCGAGAACTCAAGGAGCTCTTTGAAGATGGTGTACGCACCGGAGAGACTGGGCGTAGTGTACTCATCGTGGAGCACCTTCACAAGCGCTGCTGCGTCCGTAAGGGCCACATGCTTTGCTCGGATGGGCTCTGAGAGTCTCATCTTAATTGACCCAATCATCTGGTTGTTTGCCTTGATCCATTGGATCCAGTTGTTACGGTCCTCGCTGTCGTTTGTTGCCATGAGAGGCATGGGGCGAGAGAGCTCAAGGGCCCAAGTTGAACCAGTAGACTGGAGGTAGGAGCTCATGGAGGGCCACCATGCCTGCCAGTTGGTCCCGTTGAAGACAGGGATGGGGACGTCTTTGAGAGAAAGCGATATAGTAAAAAGTATCTGGGATGCAACAGCGTTAGCGTGCAATACCAGCATAGGTTCGTTACCATGGTGCCATCCAGTGCATAGGAACAGTCAAAGCGACGTTCTCTAGCACAATAAATGCACAACGATGGTGAGCAATGAGGTCAGGTGACATGTAGGTGCAGTCTTTCAACGCACACTACAGTGCACTGATGGGGCTCATAACCTGTTGAAGCAACAGGTATATGGTAGAGGAATACCTGACACTCACCAAGGGTTAGAGGGTGCTGCTGCAAGCGATGGTTGTGGTAAGAACACAAGATGTTATTCAAACTCAGATGACTGAGTTCTAACTTATATACTACATGGAGCATGTGACTATTTCCATATGAGGCAAACTACACTACTACTAGTAAGTAATATAAGTAGCGTTGAGAGCTACTACATGGTGCTCAATCAACAGGTTTGTTCTTGTTCAGGGAGTTTTTGAATGACCCAATATGTCCATTCTCGATAATTGACATGTGCTTCCTGGGCCTCGTGTGGTATGGCCTTGCTGCAGAGGTATGAAACCAAAGCATCTCCCCCTTCCCTGGTGATGCACTCAACATCATCTTCCGACAGAGTTGGGGAGTGAGGCATTTCTCCAGGGATCATGGGTGAATCCGATGGCCTGGCAGGCTATTCACTGATCAGGTGCTGCCAATCCACTTCCTTTTTGATGTCACAAAGCTGCCGGAGTGGATCACAGTGTTCTCCATAGACATTTCTGGGACGGAGGGGGGTGCGGCGATCACGCTGTGGGCATTGTGGTCGTGCAGGAGGCGGCGGCAGAGCATGGTGAGGTGTAGCTGGTGCTGGCAGAGGGGAAGGTGTGCGAGGCAGAGGCATGAGAGGTGAAGGAGGGGTAGGGCTCCTTGGAGGAGTGACAGGCCTAGGTGAAGGCTGTTGAGGATGGACAGTGGGAGGAGTGGATTCCGCATCTGACTCCACTATTTCTTCAGGTGAGGACTCAGAGTTGCTGTCACCATCAGAGTGGGAATGCGGTGGGTGGTTAACCAGCCGGTGTGGCTTTGCCTTTGAGCACCTGGGGAATACAGTAGGTTCTCATCAAAAATGGTGTGTGCCGATTGGTGTAGCACATTGTTAGGGTGCATGAAGAGATAGTTTGAATCACTACTGGTGGCAACACCAAGGTAGATCATCAATTGTGATTTAGGCTGCAATTTGCTGCCACAAGTCTCTGCTGGAATGTGGGAATAGGCACCACAGCCAAAAACGCAAAGATGTGATAAAGTGTAACGCACAGCGTAGTAGTGACGTAGCGTGCTGCATACAAAGAAGAGTTTGCGCGTAGAGAAGAGAGAGCAAGTGATGAGTAGAGGAATCCTCGAGGAGTGATGCCGAGCTTCGAGACGACGTGAAACCTAAGCTGGTCTCACCTATCTAGGAATCTCACTAGACTCGGTGGTCACTAGAAACTACACTGATATTGCGTAGAACTAGCTTAGGGAAATTACAGGAGGGCGAGAGAGCGCCCTTATATATGGTAGGCCCCTTCTAGATAAGGAAAGGATGCGCAGCATCCGCAGTAACTAAAGTGTGACTTGTTGCGCAGCAGGTGAGTCAGGACGAGTCAGAACAAGCATAAACAAAGGCTATGCTGCAGGCGGTGAAGTCCGAATAAGGCGACTGCGGCGGAACGGGAAGGAAGTCTAAATAAGGTAAGGGGCGGGGCGCCGTGTGAGACGGAAGAGAAAAGAGATCGGGGAACGTATCTGGTATAATGGAGGACGACTCCATTACAAATACAACCGCGTACGGTGAAGAAAACGAGACTGGAAGGCGAGTGAACAAGAAAAGCGTAGTAAAAAGGTGTACCCCCTCGTAAACCATAACATAAAGAGGGCTGTTGCCCAGTAAGCATCTTGTATGGTGTTTTCCAGTTCAGACTAGCTGAAGGGGTTCGGTTGTAGAGGATGACTGCATGTAGCAGTGCGAACTCCCAGTAAGAATCGGGCAGACATGCCTGTAGTCTCATTGGTTGTGCCTTGTCCATTAGGGTATGGATGAGGCATTCCGTGCACCTATTTTGCTGGTGAGCATAGGGGGCAGATTGTTGGATGTGTATGCCATTATCACGCATATACTCCTTGAAAGTGTTGGAGGTGTATTCTCTCCCTGCATCAGAGTGCCAGTTTTTTACAACTGCGTTGTGCTGGGTGCAGATGTAGGTGTGGAACTGCTTAGTGGCTGTGAGTGTTTGACTTTTGGTCTTTAGGCAGGTAACCCAGGCAGCGGAGGTAAAGTCGTTGTAGAAGACAATCACATACTTGTACTTATGATAGGATTCAATCTCAAAAGATTTCAAATCTGAGTGTATCAATTCAAAGGGAGTGCTTGCGTGCTTCTTGCTATGAGGGAAAGTACAATTGGGTTGTTTGCCGAGTTCACAACCAGGGCAGATAGGAGCATTGGATGGAATATCAACATCCGGGAAGTCTTTTGTGTGCTTTTTTGCAGCGCAGAGCACATCACATGAGGGGTGGCTGAGATGGCGATGAAGTAACTCATAATCCACAGAGGCCATTGTTAGGGTGTTGGCTTGTGGTCGTATGCTAGGTGCGCATATCCAGTAGAGAGTGTCTCCATGTGAGTGGAAACTTAATATTATTTGTTGGGAGCACTTATCAAAGATGTCAATATGGTTTTGACAGGTATTGAGCGTTGTACATGCATCAGCTAGTAAGGTGCCCATGGAGATGAGCTTTACATTGCATGTTGGCATGTAAATGATTGGCAATAACTGCACAAGTCTACCTTGATAGCAAATAATCACTGTTCCTTTGTCAAGTATGTTGGTGTGTCCGTTTGCTGTTTGTGAGTAGGCTGGAGTGGTAAACTCCTGATATTCCACCAGGTCATTGATATCATATATGAAGTGGGCAGATGCCCCTGAGTCAAGTAACCACATGTTGGGGTGTAGGTGTTCAGGTCCTTGTTCCTTTTCTTTTCCCTTAGTTGATGATGGTTTGCACTTATCACACAGTGAGAAGGGCAAGGGAGTAGTAGAATTGTCAAATTTATCTACTACAGGTATAGTACACGACGAGAAATTACATACTATCTGTGGCGAATAAAACTGCACATCAGTATCTGTGAGACATGGACAAAGGAAAGTGGGGACTTGCCAATCAAGTTGGTTCTCAAAGAACCTCTCGACATAGTCATCGACCTCCATCTCCTTCCCGAGACTTATGCAGTCCTCGGAGTCGTCGTCCAAATTGGAGATGATCTTGATGATTCGGGGAGTCTCCATGTACTCTATGAGAGAGGGTGCGGAGGGGCCAGCATGATTGCGAGGGAGGGTGCAGGCCCCGAATGGGCCATCCTCAGTGAAGGCAGAGTGGACCCACACATCTGTCTTGTGCTGGTGGCGGGTTGCAACGGGTTTGAGGTTGCAGACAACCTGAGGTGAGGGGGTTGCCCCAATACGACGGGTGAGATCAATGGTCTCTTGGACCTGAGGGAAGGCGGGGGGACCGTTGGGTCATGCCAGGAGTGTGCACAAGAGCATGAGGGTCCGGAGTCGCTTCGATGAACTCAGCTATGGCAGGGTCAAGGACAATGGGCTCCTGCAGGAAATTGGAGAATGCAAAGGAGGCAGAGGCAGTAGCTGTTGAGAATCAGTGACTAAAGGTCTAGCCTTTCTCTTATCTTCTTATCAACGGTCTAGACTCTTATCTCTGATATGACATGTTGATGATTACTCATACTTAGTAAGACCGGCCGATAGCTTACCTATCATGTCTTGGCATATGTCATACTTGCTGACATATTCTTCCATGACGTTCCATAGGGTTCTATGATACAACTTTCTATTTACCATACATAGTATAGGAGTACACAAGTACAAACATATCTTACATGTATATAAACCAGGCCTTACAGCCTGGTAACAATAACCAAACATCCCTGTTCTCTCCTTTGATCCAGTGTTGAGTCTCACTCCACTACATCTACCCAATCAACCTCAAATCTATTCCTCCTCTCCCATACGGAAAAGTCTTGTGAGTTTTCCACACAAGTCTGTGCTGGTGCTGTAGAAACCCTGGGATCACTTTCCATTATTCTCTATCCCATTTTCTACAGTAGCTGCCACTCGATCCTTGCACTTCTTTTCTCCTTCCTCGGAGCGTTTGCCCTGATGGTGCTTCTTACCCTTCCCCTTTTCCTCATCCTTAGACTCAGAGGGGTTCTCCTCCTTCTTCTGCTGCTGCTGGAAAGAAGGGTCACCCTGTTGGCAACATATGGCGGAGTTCTTGCTTGCCTGGGGACAAGGCGGGGGGCGGTGAGTGAGGTAGTGCTGCCAGGCAGCGGTGAGGACAGTCTCAAGGTCTGTCATGGACAGGACCTTCGTTTTCGTGGGGTCCACATTGATCTCAGCATTGAGCTGCTGGTGCAGTGTCTCGGCGTACTTGGGTAGCTTCGCTACCATGATGAGGGCCTTGAGGTTGTCGGGGACCTTGTGTTGGAGCAGCTCCAGCTGCACAAAGGAGGTGTTCAGCTTGGAGAACGTAGGACTGGGGTGGTTGTTGTCAGGGAAGGTGATTCCCAACATGATTTTCCACTTGGTGCAAGCAGAGGCAAGGGAGGCCTTGTCATACTGGGCCTTGAGGGAGTCCCAGAGGGACTTGGCTGTCCCCATGGATAGGACACAAGAGAGAATGGAGGGCTCCAGGCGAAGGCGGATAGACCCTAAGGCCTTGTTATCAGCCTTGTTGTCATTCTCATCCCACTTCTCCTGATCATCAGGTTTAGTGTCGTTGGGGCGAGTGTGGTGGTACATCTTCTGCCAGTATCCCTGGGAGTGGAGGTGCGCTTCCATGTCCTGGCTCCAATGTTGGTAGTTGATGCCATTCAACTTGGCAATTGTGACGAGGGTGGCGGACATGGTTGGTTGTAGGTTCTGGAAAGATGACATGTCAGCATAAACTGATTAAGGAAGTGAGAAAAACATTTGTGTTAGCATGACAGACAGAGCTTCCAGATTTCAAGGGCATAGTGACTCCCTACTTTCTGTAGTTTGTTTGGCTGTTACTCTGAGCATTTCCACATCAAGAATGTCCAGCATTTCCACATAGGACAGCCTGTCCAAAGGAATATTCACCATCAAGCAACCTTCAGCGTTTCTGCATGGAAGGGAGCTCAGGGCTCATAACCTATCACAATAGCATATGCCCAGTGCTAACCAGGCATAAGGAATTACTCAATGGGTACTTACCTTTGGGTGAGTTTCTTAGTAAAACGATGTGGTTTGAGTACAAGAAGTGTTATTCAAATTCAGACTCAGCAAAGTCTTATATACTACTACTATAATGGGAAAGTCATGTGATACCTGATACACATCTTTCAACACCAACAAATTGACAAACCTGACACACCTGGCTGACTGACCAACCGACCAACTGATGTGACTGACAGAGATGACTAACTGATCAGCTGATGGGCTGACTTGGCTGATTGACTGACAACCTGACTGACTGATAGACTAACATGGCTGGTTGACTGGTTGACTGACTGACTGATGGGATAACATGACTGACAAGACTGACCAGATGGTTAATTGATTAATTGGCTGGACTGATGGGACTGATATCACTGGTGAATTGACAAGCTGATATGCTGATAGCTCTGAGAATGCTAATAGCAATGAATTACTTATGAATGATAGCACTGATAGCATGCTGTCAGTCAAGTCAGACAGCTCAGCAAGGTCATTAATTTTGATAACTCAGAAAAAATGTAGGTTTGCTGATGTGACTGTATGAGCCTTATGTGCCAGACTCTTATAGGGCATACATAAGGTCAACCCAGCTGATAATCCTTGGTGATCCTTGTCAAACTGTGAGATTGTTGTCATTGCTGACCATCTGATGCTCATTTTCCAGAAGACCTACCATTACAAGGGGTTTATGAGGCCTTAGAAGGATTCTCATATATGATTTTTATTGTACAGTTTTGATCCATTACCAAGGCATTATAAGGCCTTATCACAAATTTGGAGTCTTGTGATGAGGAGGTGAAGTCAGTGGAGATGGTGTTAGATACAGTCTGACACTCAAATTGATGTTACTGCCTAAATCACTTCTTTTAGATTTACTAACCTTTGGCATCTAGCCTCTCACAACACAGTGGGCTAAATGTCAGACAAAATGTGAACATTCCCCCTGAGGGGAGAGGTCTGTTGGTGAGTCTAATAATGCTACTAGTATCAAGCTTTACTGTCAACATAGCTGGTCACCCCTGTCCATACTTATACAGTTGACACCAAGCATATAACCGAGTCCAACAGTTCTTTAAAACACTCACCCTTCTGAGTCAGATGGGGGGCCAGGAGTACGAAGTATCAAAGGATCTCACCTCAGTACTGGACGAGTCTGTGACTGAGGTCCCCTTTGCAACAATAATGATACAATCGTCGTCTCCAGTGATCCTGCGTTTCACACGAAACCGAACCACCCCCTCACTTGATAGTGGTGGGTGATACGCGGATCGTTGATACTTCACAGCGCGTAGCGATCCCTGGTTAAACATACTTCGCCCCCCGGATTGTATGGTCGAGTCTGCTTTTCATCATCCCTCTGGGCGAGTGGTCTTGGTTCTTGTTGCATTACATTTCATGGGACCATGCTGCGAAACGGTTTGCATATCATACACGGCCACTTATCTGCTCACGCAACATAGATAAACTTGTTCATATCGTGATCGTCCCGCCTCAGATACTCTTGCTCCACCAACCCGACGATCCGCTGCTTGATCACGCTCAC
>JBBPJO010000389.1:0-13621 GCA_038088815.1 Boletus nobilissimus | reverse complement strand
AGCATAGACTAGCGTTCCTTGATCTATTGGACTTCATGCCGCCATTGAGGGCACGCTCACTCAGAACCCTTGACTCCTTTGTGACCATCCAAGGCTACGTCCGACCCTACCCGGGCCAGTCGTAACAAACTCCACAAGAGGGAGAAGTCTGGACCAATTGTCTTGTTGGTAATTACAGTAGATATGGAGATATTGTTCAAGTGATTGGCATGTTCTGTCTGGCCATCCCCCTCTGGATGATATCCAGAGATGAAATGCAGACACATATCTAAAGCTTTTCCTAGGGATTGGAAGAAGTGGGAGATAAACTTGGAGCCCATGTTGGAGGTGACATGGGATGGAACTCCATGCTTGGAAAAGACGTGGAGAAGGAATAGCTTGGCTAATCCAGCGGAGGTAATGGTGTCATGAGTCGGAATGAAGATGGAGCAACCCAAGCAAGCAACAAAAACGACTTCGATAGAGAGAACATAACAAGATGACAACAGCATCAAAGGTCCATCAGGTATGGTATTGATATTGGTGCAGAGATTGAAGCAGTAGAGGGTATGTGGTAACTAAGCGATGGGGCAGAAAACTTGAACGGTGACACGGAAACAAGACCTGCAGCACTGTAATGGCAGTGGTTGGACCAGCGAGAATTGTCCTAAATAATCCATGTTAGTATACTCAGCAAAACAACAAGGCAACATACAAATGTGAGCATATTCATCCTCGAAACAATCATTGTCCATCTGCTCGTCACCAGCCTGCACCAACTCACATGCGACCTGTTGTACTTTGCAGAGAATGTCATGGAGCTGGGCATCGGAGCGACGTTCTGCTGCACAAGTAATTCCTCATGTGGCATCTCCCCAATTTTGGTCTGAAAAAGAGTTTTCACCCATTGTGACCTTTCCCGCTTGTTTGTTGAACAAGGCGGGAGAGTGCAGTGTCGGTTTGCCCTTCACAAGGCCCTCTAATCTAACAGTATTGATGAGCTGTAAACCTCGCTTTATCTGTTTGAAATATCGAGTGAGCATTGAGAAACATTAAGTTTAGAGGGAAAATACTGCTGCATGGCAAAGACCTAATATTCCCTTTATGCCGCAGAACACGAGCGCATGCATATCAAGCTCCTCGACATGGACATGACCTTTGACATTGGGGAGATATGTTGTCACAAGTAAATTGATGACGAGGTTGCCATGGAAAGCTTTCTGTGATTCATGTGAGGCGAGATCTTCATAGAGGTAACTGTTGTCCGTGAGGAATTCTGTGACTTCTTCCATGATCTGTTCCTTCGACAAGGACATAAAAAAGCTTGTACACAGTGCAAGCCCTGCTGAGCCCACACCATGTTTCCAGTTACAAAGGCGTTGATAAGCCTATCAAAGGGAATCAGTGACAATAGTGACATGGATGAGGGATGCACCACTCCAACATACTTGTCTGCCAGTGTGAGCTTGATAGCAAAGAGTCCCAGGTCAGGAAAGAGGACAGGGATTATGTGTAAGAGCACACTGGCTGCCCCAACTTTGGGGCTTGACCATATGTTAGTTTGGGCGCCAGCCCAGAGACAGAGAGTGGAAAGAATCTTATTTTTCCAGCCATCCTGCCACTGATCTTTTTTGAACCAGTCTGGTTCAATGATAATGCTGTAATTGAGATAGGGGGTGATAAGCATGTTCTTCATCTGTTCACTGGCATCAATGCTGGTTGGTTTGCTCTTGACTTTTTTGATTGGCTGATTGTTGGTGGTGGCCATTATCGTCATCTGACGTTAACACCGCATGTGCATGGCGTGTTACAGGCACAGCAATAGAAGGCTCACCTGAGTAGTTAAACACACCGCACTGTGCCCAGTGTTTGATTCTTCCCCCATAACCATTTCTATGTCAATGGCATTGTAGACATTCTCATCGCTGGCAGTCCTAATCGACTCTGCATGCTCCTCATCACAGTCCTCAGCATTGAAAAAGGAGGTCTCCCTGCCACCTTGTGACTCTGATCGCTTCCTTTTGAGGGTGTGAGCATTGTTGGCACAAGGCAGTACCTGGCTCTCAGTTTCGGTGTTGACAGAGAAATTGTTGTGGTTCTCCTCAGGTCTGTTGACATTGGCTGTGATCATGGCAATGCCCTGTGAGAAGCATTGTGTGAAAGTAAGTGATGTGCTACTTTTCAAATGGACAACATACAGATTGTTTCTTGTTTGAGCAGAGTGGCTTCTTGTTCCATCTCATCATTGTCTAGGTCGTTGCCAAAGCCACCCACCAAGTCTTCTTCAGGTACATCCTTTAGCTTCTCTGTTGGTGGGGTGTCATAATTGACCATTGTGTATGCAGTTTGGCCTGCAGAAGAGATAGTCTCTGTGGGCGGGGGACCCACTACGTCACTGACTGTCAAGATCTTCGACTTGCTGCCAGTCATGGATGACACTGTGCTTGCAGGTTGCAGTGGCTTTGGGTTTGCATGTAAGGGCTTCTCAGAACTGGGTGTAGCCTTCTCAACTAATGCCATTCAGTTTTTGATTCTGCCAGCCAGTGCATTCTTGGTTGAACTAGGTCATTTGAGGTTGAGAAAGAACAATGTTGCCTCTGTCAGCAAGAACATCGCAGAGGAGCTTCAAGCAGGTTTGTTTGACACACCTAATCATAGGTTTGTCACAGTTCACGCCACATGTTGATTGGTGTTCCTTTCCCACTGTCTCTGCTACTTGCTGAGTCCAAGCAACACCAATGGCCTTGTGCAGGGCCATATTTGTCTTGACTGATTTCTTCCCTTCAGTCATGTCATCAATGCTGCTGCAATGTTCTGCTTGGCCATTGTCCCAATGGTGAGTTTGGTTATCTCATGCTGTCACTGATTCAACTGCACCATTACTCACCCTTCATTGAAGTCTCCCGAAGCTTCACGGGTATCTGAGGTCCTTGACTGGCTACCTTTTCAGTGCCTTCACATTGCTGTGAGGCTAGTCCATTGGTAAGTCTAGTCACTTCATTGCAAACAGAAAAGCCTTACTGTTCGGCTGGCTGCCCTCTGCATTTGTAGCTCCCTGGCCTTTGATGGTTTTGGCATGTGGGCGTACAGGTTTTACCAGAGCAATGGCAGCTGCTTGGGTAGTCTCCATTCTCTCTTTGAGCCTACCCATTTGCTTGACTGCCGCCATTGTCTTTGCCACTTTCACAGCTTGTTCCTCGGCAAGACTCCGCTCATCGGCCCACTTCTGTGCTGGTGTCCTTTTCTTTGAAGGGGCGTCAGGCAGCCCAGGGTACTTTGTTGCATTAGACGGGTGTGTTCTACAAGGTGAGGGTGGCTTTAAAGAATCCATTTGTGTTCTGATGAAAGGTAAAAATAAAGGAGGGATACTAGATGAAGGGATGGTTTTGGTTAAATGCCAGCATGCAATGTTGGTGTTCACAATATATAGTGAGCCTTACCCTACTTGAAATAAATAAATACCCAGGGTAACTTGCTGGCACCACAGCCTCTTTGTACAAGTACCATACCCTCCCAAGTGACCTCGCTGACATATCCATACCCCAAGTGTTGCCGCTGGTTCAAGAACAAGTGCGGGCTGACACAACATCTCAATGCCAAGCATCTGGTATTAGCATGCCCCCCAGGTCAAGCTGATGAACGACAGGACGTATCCAATGGAGGAGCTGATGGCAAGGTGGACAACATGCAGAATGCTCATTGGTTCCCTCAGGCTCCAAGTCCCAGGTCATCACCTACACCTGATGTGGAAAATGAGTTTTTTGGCCCCAGGGAAGATTTGTATTGGAACTACCATACACAACTGAATGGTACGTGCTAGCTAGTCACCATTGTATCATCTAACTAATGGGCATTGGTTTTTTGCAGGCCATCCATGTGACGCACAAGGAGCCTTTTTGCCCAAAGGTATTCCTCCCCCTCAAGAAAAGGCAGCCAATGACTGGTCACCCTTTGTGAACCAGATGGAGTTTGAACTTGTGGACTCCCTGTATACTCGATCACAAATGCCTGGCATGCAAATCGATGTGCTTCTTGACATCTGGGCTGCATCTTTGGTTGCGGGAGATGGTCAGCCACTGTTTTCTTGCAATGGAAGTACTTGCACACCTGACCACAAGGATGTTTACCAAATAATTGATCACATCGAGCATGGAGATGTGAAATGGGATAGTGTCACAGTACGTTACACTGGTGATTGCCTGGCCAATGGTGCACCACCCTGGATGAACTACAAATATGATGTTTTTTTTTGAAACTCGCACCATGTGATCCAGAACATTCTGGGCAATCCTGACCTTTCCCATTATTTGGACCTTTGTCCATATCACAAGTTTATCATGGCTACCAATGAGCGCCAGTGGTGTGACTTCATGTCTGGCAACTGGGCATGGAACCAAGCGGTATGTCCATCTTTTTTGGTTCACCAATTGCTACTCAATCAAAACAGGATGCAATTGCATAGGATCCTGTAATGCACAGATCTGTATTCATGCCAGTTATCCTTGGTAGTGACAAGATGACAGTATCTGTAGCAACTGGCCAAAACGACTTCTATCCGCTCTATCTATCCATTGGAAATGTCCACAACAAAGTACGACGCATGCATAGGAATGCCCTAGTAGTCATTGGTTTTTTAGCCATGCCAAAAAGTACATAGTTCTTTCTCTTTTTATTGACATTGTTGTTAATCACTGGTACATGTTACAGTGACGAAAGTGCATGTGAAGTCAAACAAGTTTCAACAATTCCGTCAACAGCTGTTTCATTCGTTGTTGTCGTTCATTTTACAACCTTTAAAACAGTTCATGACGAATACCAATGTCATACATTTTGGGGATGGCTACTACCGCTGTGTCATCTATGGACTTGGCCCTTATATTGCTGATTACAAGGAGCAAGTCCTCCTCGCGTGCATAGTATGTGGTTGGTGTGCAAAGTAAGCCATGTAATACTTCCCTCTATTGTATATGTCTTATGCTTTCAAAATAGGTGTCTCGCCACACAGCAGGACCTTGATACACATGCATTGTATCGCTACTGGGAACACACTGAGTCACTAATTACTCAGCTTTCTGAGTGGTTTGGAGGTCATCTGTGGAATGAATATGGCATTGTGAGGGAATTAGTGGTATGTAACATTATACTTTAACAATCAGACTTTGGGATACTTACAGATATGCTGACCAGCCCTTCACGAACAATTTCCCTCGTGCCGACATCCACGAACTGTTAGTGCTGGATCTTTTGCACCAGATCATCAAAGGGGCCTTCAAGGACCATTTTGTGGAGTGTGTTGAGTGGTATATTTGTGTAGTCTATGGTGGGGATGCTGATGTAGTTCTAGATGACATAGACTGTCGGTAGGTTGAACCTTTCACCCTTCTAGCCCAAGCTCACAATAGTACATTTTAGAATTGCTGCAGTAGTACCCTTCTCTGGCCTGAGGTGATTCCCACAAGGATGTCACTTCAAACAATGGACTGGTGACAATTCAAAGGTGTTAATGAAGGTAATCGCATTTACCATCACATTTGGAAGTGATAAACTAATTTGAACTAGGTTTACCTCCTGGCAATTGAGGGCCATGTTCCACATGATGTAGTACACACATTGCACTCCCTTTTCAAGTTTTGCTATCTCGTTCATCGCAATATCATCACCGACACCACACTAGCTGCCATCAATGAGGCCCTGGAACGTTACCACCAATACCGTCAAATTTTTCACCCCAACGTTGTGAAAACATTCTTGCTTTCTCGCCAACATGCAATGACCCATTACCCTGATCTCATACATCTCTTTGGTGCCCCAAACAGACTTTGTTCCTCCATCACGGAGTCAAAGCACATCAAAGCAGTCAAGCAGCCATACAGATGATCGAACCATCATAACACTCTTGGGCGGGCGGCGCAAGATCATCCAATCCAACCTATCATGGAGGCATGGTGCTCCACAACTGGACTGTGCATTTGTAAACACCAATCCTGGTATCCAGGGAATGCGAGGGATGGATGTTGTATGCATCCATGCCTTTTTCTCCTTCAAAACTCGAGACAGAGAATACTACCCTTGTGCCATCGTCCGATGGTTGGTTCTCTCGGACGAGCCTGATGAAGATACAGGGATGTGGATTGTGTGGCCAAGCTACAATGCTTGTCATCAGCCTGACATTTCAGTGATCCATGTCGATACCATTCACCACACTGCTCATCTTATACTGGTGTATGGCACTCAGGAAATCCCCCCCGAAATTGGACCACACCATTCCTACAACATCTTCTGTGCTTATTATGTGAATAAATATGCTGACCACCATGCATTTGAGATTGCCTCATAGTTCAACCCTTTGCCTAGCTCATTGTTAAAGGTATGTTCCATTTCTGAGTATACCTTGGCATTGGTCTTATTCTTATTGATTAGGGCGCTGTCCCACTCTCCTTATCCCCTGCCATACCAATCATCCAGTGTCCCATACCTGAATAGTTGGCACATGCAATGACTTTTACCCACTTCCATTACCCAACATCAAGTCCACCCCTCTGTCTTCTGTTGTCAAGGACAAGCGGCAACATTGGAATGGGAGCTCTATGTCAATTCCTATGTCTCTGCCATCTGTCGTCAAGGACAGGCAGCAACCGTGGAGCAGGAGCTCAACATTGATTTCTACATCTTTGCCAGTCAGCATCATGCTCAGCCCCATGCCATGTCTGCACCACTGCAAAGTTCCATGTCCATGTGCACACTCAACAGTCACCAAGTCGATCACACTCAAGGACAAGTTTGAGAACCTTAATGATCAGTAAGTTCATGTCCCCTTCTTGTGCTCATGTCGTTCGCATGCTTACACACTAGACAGTCTTGTTCAAGATGTTGCCCAAAAGACAAACAAGATTGCAGGCGATGGGACAATGACCAACTGTGACTGTCTTGGCCCATGCCATTTACTCTGAGGGTGTCAAGAACGTCACTGTGGGTTGTAACCCTATGGACTCTCATTGTGGGTCGCAAGCAGCTGTTGACCATGTCATCAAGTTCTTGTCTGCCAATACCAAGAAGGTGACAACGACTGCTGAGATTGCTCAAGTTGCGACCATCTCTGCCAATGGTGACAGACCATGACTGTCTTGGCCCATGCCATTTACTCTGAGGGTGTCAAGAACATCACTGCAGGTTGTAACACTATGGACTCTCATCAAGAAGGTGACAACAACTGCTGTTACCATCACCAAGGATACAATTGTTCTCAATGGAGATGGTTCCAAGGATGCCATCCAGGCGCATTGTGAACAGATTTACACCCTTCTCGCTGATCCCACGACATGCAAGTATGATGAGACTAAGCTGCAGGAGCATGGTTAGCCAAGTTGAGTGGTGGTGTTGCAGTCATCAAGATTGGTGGGACCAGTGAGGTCAAGGTCGGAGAGAAGAAATATCACTATGACGATGCACTGAATGCTACATGTGTTGCCATTGAAGAGGGTACATGTGCCACCCAGCCAACCTCTCCTCTGTGTGTATTCACTCGAGAAACTGTACGTGGGTGAGAATTGTCTCACAGACAATTGCCTCCTGCTGTTCACAATCTTGAAGGAACTTCACATCCTGAACCTCTCTTTTAATGAAACCCAAGAACTTCCCTCTTCTTTTCTCCACAGCCCCACACCTCACAAAACTTGAGGAGCTTTACCTAAGCAGCAATCAACTGACAAGCACACTGACAGAAGAGTTGCCCAAGTTGACGAGATTGAGTCTTGTTTCTCAATGGAAGTAAGTTACAGACACCGTTCCAGGAGTTGAATAAGGTACAAAGTTTGATGGTGATTGATGCAGGGAGCAACATGCGAGATACAGCATTAATAATTGGGGATTTGATCGGAATTGATAAGTTTCCCTTCTTTGCAAGTTTTGTCTTGTGGGAACAACTGACTGATGTCATCGTGTGCCAGGAATTTCAACCAAAATCTCAAGTACCTAAATCTATCCAGAAACAAGAGGCTTGAGATCAAGTTCCCCACTGTGGAGCATCACTCAGATGATGCAGAGAGCACAGATCTTGCTGACTTTTCTGGGTTGGCCTTGTTGCATGTCCTTGGTCTCATGGATGTTACCACCACCTTCTAACCAAATATCCCTGGAGACACAGAACACTGAACCTCACTCTGGGAGTATGATGACCATGGTCATATGCAATCAATGGCCAATTTGTCAATAGACATGGAGGCACACAGTGTGTCGGTTTGGACAATGAAGTATCCCACATAAGTACTAGTAAACAATAATACACAGTTTTGTATTGTATTGGACTGGCCGCTTGGTAAGCTGCCATGTTTGGGTGTGTCATATGTTTCTGCCATTTTTGCATAGCTGCGTGAGCATCATCGTTCTCTCACCAAAGTATAAAGGCAAACACTTCCCATGATATACTACAAGGAGTGTATTAGTTGTTTTAACAACAACGATTTCCCATGGCTTCCCATCACGTTAGATCGAGTTCTCGCAATCAGCATCTTCGCGATGGGGACACCGTCAGGCGATCGAACTGCGAAAGGAGAGAGTTTGTTCAACATACATCCTGGGACTCGGTTCATCCTTGGGATTCCCTGGAGCCAATGGGTACTTGGGGTGATGAGTTAGGTAATGCCACCCCTGCCAGCAGTGGATTGGACGCCTCTGATCCTATGGATTACTGACTGCTGGATGGTAGTATTGAAATAGGTATGAGAGAAAAGCAAACATGCCCTTCCCTTACTGATTTCTTCTTGGACTTTTCCAGCCCCGGACAATCTACCCCCTGTTGAATCTGATAGCCGTCAGCATGTCAGCGAGTCAATGCAAGCATATTTTGAGCGTCTGGAAACTGAAAGAAGGGATGTTATTGCAAGAGAAACACACTATAATCGCTGGAGTAGGTTATCTCGTGAGTGCACAATGAGGGATTTTCCCAAACCTGGTCATTGTGACCCAGCCACTTTCTATTGGGTGGATTACAATGGTTTCCGCGTGTGGACTTGCTGCAGTCATAGAGAACACATGGTGATATGGCAAAGGTACCATCACATGATGCGTTGCTATGACAGTATACACAATGAATGGGATCTACGCTCCGACTTCACTCCGGAAAATGACGCTTC
The DNA here is from genome assembly GCA_038088815.1 of Boletus nobilissimus. Classification (NCBI taxonomy): domain Eukaryota; kingdom Fungi; phylum Basidiomycota; class Agaricomycetes; order Boletales; family Boletaceae; genus Boletus; species Boletus nobilissimus. The sequence goes on along the minus strand of JBBPJO010000389.1, from coordinate 4,511 downwards.
TACCCTCACTTCATCATCGCACTTCTCTGGCACTCATCATTTCGAAACTCAATCACTCCCCCCATATCCTATGTCGCCACCCCTGCTACCCCATGAACTCCAAGGTATTGGCAGAGATCCGGAGTATATTTTCAGCTCTTTTGTTTCCACCATCTATTACCACTATGGATTCCTCGTGAGCACCATGGAGAGTCACCCAGCCCTCAATGTCAACGGATGGGATCTTGGGGATGTTCGTAAGTACATCCTTGATGACCAGTCACCTCTTCTAGAACTAGACAACCAAACTTCCACATCCATCACCATGTTCTTCTGTGTGCTCACTTTTGGTCCTGAACTTTGTGCTTCAAATTCAGATCTCTTTGATGAATCCTCGAACCCTGTATGTTTACCTGCTGCCCCAGCCATTGTTCCTATCACGTTGGACGATGAACAATTTTTTCACTTTCGCTTCACATGAGATCACCCATCAGGCTGGTCTATCTACCTTCGCAATCCTACCAGTGTTCTACAAATTGTTCAGCAATGGTGGTATGATGAACCATCCAACCTCCTGGCACAGCTTCTTCGGTGTGGTATCATGGTAAATACATATGTCATTGCAGGTTGATCAAATCACGGTCGGCCTCCCCAAAGTCCTGAGCTCGACTGATGTTCCATGGAATATAAAGGTTATGAAGAGGTGCGCGCTGCTTTGCTTGCTTGCCCCTATGCTCATGCTGCACTGCTGAAGGGGGGGATCCTTGCCCATCTTGCAAGGGAGTGCCTTGACATAGACTCAGCAGTTCAAGGGCCATCTACTGATGTGTTCATCCATGGGATGTCGTGTCATAGTTCCGATGGGAAGGTTTATTGGGACGATGATCTCAGCCCATCCGAGATCGGCATCATATGTGGGGTTTATGATAAACCCACCAGCCAGGGTGTGCAGACTGTTACCTTGTCTTGGTGGCCAAAACAATTGATGTGGGTTGGGTCAAACTTTGATGCTGGCTACTGGTCTCCTGACAATGAAGTATGGTTCAAGGCCCGCCTTGCCAAGATCTGGGCTGGTGAGGCACAACCTCAGAGCACTACGTGGTGGGTGAATGCACTGAAAAAATACAAATACACACCAAGAATCATTTACAATTATTGGACTGTTGCCATGACTTGTCTATCCAAGTCGCTCTAGCTAGATTTGTATGTACATAGTCCAGCTCAATGTTATTATGTCGATCGGATGAGGTTGCCAATTAAGTGGGCAATTGTGATGACCGGGTGATTGATCGCCTAATGAATCTATGGTGACAATTATTGTACATTTGATTAGGGGAAACAATTGGTACATTTAATCTATGCCATGAAACTGCAAACAATTGGGAGATGAAGGTATGCACATACTTAAGACAGGCAGTGGGAAGTAGTTCTTGCACATTATCAGTACCATGACCAAGTCCTCTCATGGGAAACATTCTCGAGTCCCATCGAGCCAGCTCTGGCACTGCTGACAACTCTGTGATACAGTTAGTGAGGAGTCTAGCTGCATCCCCCACCACTGGCAGGAAGCATCAAGCTTCAGATGAGCCCACCGCCTCTCCTCCCCCACCCACAAAGAAGATTACCTTTGCCCAAGATGACTCTTCCAGTTCCTTGGGTCTAGCTCGGACAATGCTCATGGGAAACGTTCTCAGCTGACCGCCCAGTTCTATTTGTGAATTTCTTGACATGAGTCCTGTCAAGCCAGCTCTTGCATTGATGACAACTTCGTGATACAGTTTGTGGGGACCCTAGTCACATCTGCCGCTGCCAGCAGGAAGTGTCAAGCTTTGGATGAGCCTACTGCCTCTTCCCCCCCACCCACAAAGGTGATTGCACTCACCCAAAATGACACCTCCAATTCTTTGGGTCTAGCTTGGATGCAAACCACAGCTTCTATATCCAATAGGAAGCGCCCAGCTTTGAATGAGCCTACAGCTTCTTCACCCTTACCTGCAAAGAAAATCGCCCTTGATAACTCACTCAACTCCTCAGGTCATATGGCCCCTACAACTAGTAGGAAGTGTCTAGCTTCAGACGCACCGTCCCCCTCCTCTCCCTCACCCACTAAAAAACTTATTACTACCTCCTTGGGAACAGCCCCGACCGATCAGAAGTGTCCCCCTTTGAATGAGCCAATGGCCTCGCCACATGTGGACCAGACACAAACAGTGCAGGCGCATTCACAAGTAAGGTCTACCCCCACTCCAACTATATGGACACTGACCCCTGTGTAGCAGCTACACCAACATGAAACCATGTTCACGCCATCATTGTCTGGTCTCTGCTTTCTCTTCAATTTGCCACCTGAACTCTTCCTAACAATCACCAACTAACTGGACTGCGAATCACTTTGGAGATGGTCACAAGTTTGCAAGTGTCTGGCAGAAATTGCTGCAAGTCATTACCTGGCGAGTTCCAAGTTTCAAGATACTGTTCTGCAGGCGGGGGAGAATAGTTGGAGGATATTGAGGGACAAAGACTGTGAAGCCCTTCTAGTTTGGAGGCGCACAAGGTCCTTCAGGGCACCAAAGGTTCTCTGGTTCTAGAGCTCACCATGGACAGGTGACCATCAATTTTGGGCTCTTTCAATTTCTTTTAATTCATTGAAGCCACAGGAACCCATTCGTCGGGTGCGCCTCTCCCTCTACGCAGGCCCAATGCAAGATTCCCTGGGATTGTGCTCCTGCCTGGAAAGCATTCAAGGATCAGGTTGCCAGGATTTACATGGTAACAGTGGAATGTGCATGGGAATACGAACCTCGCTTGATGGTCATATCTGTAACGCACAGCATAGTGTGCTGCGATACTAAGACACTAGGCTCAAATGAGGATGAGGAAAGAATGAGGGTACAAGTGAAGTTTGTAGTCCGAGTGCTGAGCTTCGAGACGATGTGAAGCCTAAGCAGTCTCACCTATTCAGGTATGAACCAAGCGCCCACTGAACTTGGTGGTCACTAGAAGTAACACTGGTATTGCGTAGAACTAGCTTAGGGAAAAAATACAGGAGGGTGAAAGAGCGCCCTTATATATGGTAGGCCCCTTCTAAATAGAGTAATGGTGCGCAGCACCTCTAGTCAATGAGAGTCACTAAAGTATGACTCGATGCACAGCATAAAAGTCAGTACAAGTCATGACAAGTTAGAAATATAAAGGCTATGCCGCAGGCAGTGAAGTCCGAATAAGGTGACTGCGGCAGAACGGAAAGGAAGCCCAGAATAGGTATAGGCGGGGTGCCAGGTGAGACAGAAACAGAAAGGAATCAGGAGACGTATCTGGTATAATGGGGGATGACCCCATTATGAATACAACTGTGTATGGTGAAGGGAACAAGACTAGGAGTCGAGTGAACAAAAGATCAAAGTAAAAAGTGTACCCCCTCAGTAAACCGTAACAATATCAGACCCTCCACAAGTAGCCTTCAAGTGTTGTTGTTACGGTTTACTGAGGGGGTACACTTTTTCTTTTGTTCTTTCATTCACTTGACTCTTAGTCTCGCTCTCGTCACTGTACGCAGTTATATTCATAATGGAGTCATCCTCCATTATACCAGATATGTCTCCCAATTCCTCTCCCTTTCTGTCTCACATGGTGCCCCGCCTATACCTATACTTAGTCTTCTGTTCTGTCCTGCTACAGTCGCCTTATTCAGACTTCACCCCCTGCAGCATAGCCTTTATGTTTCCGACTCATCATGACTCATCATGACTTGTACTGACTCTTATGCTGCACATCAAGTCATACTTAGTGACTCCCATTGACTAGAGGTGCTGTGCACCATTACTCTATTTAGAAGGGGCCTACCGTATATAAGGGTGCTCTCTTGCCCTCCTGTATTTTCCCTAAGCTAGTTCTATGCAATACCAGCATTATTTTTAGTGACCACCGAGTTCAGTGAGCGCTTAGTTCATACCTGAATAGGTGAGACCACTTATGCTTCGCCTCATCTCGAAGCTCAGCACTCGGACTACAAACTTCACTCATACCCTCATTCTTTCTTCATCCTCACTTGAGCTTAGTGTCTTAGTATTGCAGCACGCAACACTGTGCATTACAGTTGTGCATTGACTCTCCACTCTTCTTCACGTGCTTGACAGTGTCTTTCACAATGATGGCTCTGTGTAATGCTCCTATCGAGCATCTCACACTGTCAAACACTGCTCTGTCGTCCGGAGAGTGGGCAACATTGTTGGCGTTGTTGAGACTTCTGCAGCTCACCGCCCTAGAACTGGAGGCGAAATGCCCTGTTCCAATCCTCATTGTGTTTCTCTTGAGACACCAAGTTAAAGAACTATGCATTTATCGCAGCAAGAATCGTATCATGTGTTACAGCTGGCCCGGGTAGGGTCCGACGTAGCCTTGGATGGTCATGAAGGAGTCAAAGGTTCTGAGTGAGCGTACCCTCAATGGCGGTATGAAGTCCAATAGATCAAGGAACGCTAGTCGAATGCTAGCGTGACGAAGGTTCAAAGGTTCAAGGGTTCAAGGGTTCA
>JBBPJO010000388.1:0-13631 GCA_038088815.1 Boletus nobilissimus | reverse complement strand
ACCATGCATTTTACTTCAACGAGAGCCATTGTCAAGGTCAAGCGCTCCAACTAGAACTGTCCCGCACGTCTACTACTAGTAGAAGCGCACGGGCCGCGGCACGGCTCCAATCCGTCAACCCTTGCCTACTGGGATCGTCCTTTAATTCCGGTGACCGTGAGGCTGCAAGGCCTCAAGCTTTCGCAATCCAGTCACCCGTTCAAGCTCGCCACTCCTTCTCCTCAACCCGGTGCAGAGGTCTCTCTGGCATCTACTCAGTTTTCGTTTTCCCTGGGTCGGCCCGCACAAAGGGAGTCTACGTGGGCGGCTATTCCTACATGAAGATGTTGACAACTCTGGGCCGGCCGAGTCCAGGACCTGCGACTTGGATTGGCCACGCTAGTTTTAGATTGGTTCCACGATGATGCAGGTGAGTAGGGCTAGCGGGATTCGTTCCGTCATCCCCCTGGCCCCTCCGAGTCAATCCACATTCTATTGCAATTACTTGTGGTCTCGATCACTCCTTGGGCCTATCATTTGGGACGAGTCAACCTCCCATCCCGTAAGCTACTCTACATATTTCATTTCGAACAGATACATGTCCTACCTTTACGCTCGAGCTTGTTGTCAAGCCCGATTGTCCGATGCTTCCATCGACAACCTTGTGCAGTGGCTTTGCATAGTCACATGGAGACTCCATGAGAAGAATGTAGTACACATCACACGACAAAGGCAAGTTGACAATACTTGCTGGGCACAGGGACCGACATCCGAGGCGTCCCTTGTGTTGGGACCAAAATAAGAGTTACTCCCGCACTCTGCGATGATTCCCACCCAAATGGCGCGTGATCAGCACTCAGCAGGTGGTCTTCCTCATGGCGAATCAGGAACGATAGGGCTCTTTCGTGTGTGGATATGAATACCTGTATGGTATGAGGTCTTTATGGCAGGTGGAAGTAGGTGACCATTCTCCTCGATGCCTCGTGCCAATATGGTGGCCCATGCGACAGGATATCGCTGAGAAGGATTGCCGAGACCGAGGTCATTGAAGCTGGCCCATCTTGAAGACTGCGAAAGTCGGGTTCTAATATTCGGGACGACAATGTTGCAAGGACGCGGCAACTGTGGCTTGTAAACTCTGAAATGGAACCCGAAACATGTTGGAGGGAACACAGCCTTTACGCAAGGCTGGTTGTGCATCCCTTGTACTCACGTTCAGTCGGTTCCTGGAGCCGCCCCGGTCTCAATGAAAAGCTGCCACTAAAGAGAACAATGAGCATATGCATGGTATGTACAATGATAGTTGCGTAATGTTGCCAAGAAAAGAGTCCAATAATGCCATGCGTAGATTATCGTTCCATCACTCATCTCTCTAAGGAGTGCTTCTCCTGCTTGTCAGGGAGCGGAGGACGTATCCGCGCGAGACATCGTAAGATACCCCTCCGGATGCTTCGTGCCACTTCCGCGATGAACGACACGACGCAGTGCAAGCCATACACGATGAACTGAAGGCTAACGAGTATACCAGCGATGAACGACATGACCAGCACTGCGGAAGGCCATGCAGTCCATGCGACGGATAACATGAAAGTCATCAGCGCGCAAGCGGACGTAAACATGCAAAGCGCAGGTATCCGAGCTGAGACGCAAAAGAACAGGTATTTGCCGTAGACGTCTAGAGCCATTTTCTGGTGTATGGTGTAAGGTTACGTGGTGTCAGTGACAATGTAGGTGGGGGGGACTCACTTGGAACTTCGCCGGGGTTGCATTGAAATAGACCAGTAAAAACCAGGCGACTATTGTGAGACCGATTCCAGAAGCGATACTACCAACAGCTATGGCTCTCATAGCAAAGTTAGTAATCTGAAAAGTTGAAGCTGAGGAGAAGCCAAAAACGCCAGCCTCGAGCCTTGAACGATTCAATCAGCGAGGAGGCTCATCGTGAGGTTCGTTACATACCCTGCCAAAGCTACGAGCTATCATAGGGTCAGCAGGATCCTGGTTTCGAGACATCTTTCCTCACCGATCCACCGACAAACCTCCATTCTGCACACAATTCGGTCAAAACACGCTCGTAATCTGAATCTACTCGGGCTTCTCGAAGCGCGCGGTATGGCGAGAACGAGTCCACGACCGAGTCGACCGTAGAAGTTGGAGAATCTACAGCTATAGTTTCCGTGTACGTCGGCAGGATGGATGCTGCAAACCAGAGTTTACGACCTGCGTTGTTGATATGATCGTTTTCTTCACTGTCTGAGAGTGGAAGTACGGGGATAGACTCATTTTCCCGATGCTTGATCAACGGATCTCGTTCATCTCCAGACTGTGCATGATCGGAATCCGACCAGTAACCAGTATACACTTTTGGCTCCGGATGATCCGTCTCCGGGAACACAAAGCTCGAATCACTGGAGTCAGAAGTCGGTGAACTGGAGTGTTCTAGTATCATCCGCTTCAGCTAAGTATAAAACACAAAAGCGATACCTTACCTTGATCGTCTTCTTCGCTAAGAATATCCGACCCTACATCCTCTTGAACATATGTCGGTTGCGCTTGACATATTTCAGGCATATCGAGTTTTGCGACTAAAAGAACCCCGGTGGGTTTCCGTTTATTTCCTCCTTTATGCCGCGAGACATGATTCAATATTATCTCAACGCCTTCCTGTAGCGTTAGACAAGTCACTCTAAATGCCAAATTGAACAGACTTTTTTGTTTGCACTGTTGTTGGGCTTGAAGACGTGTCAATTCTTGCAACGTACAACATGCACTTGCAATGAGACTCCTTCTCTTATTTTTCTTTTTGCTCGGCGCCTGATGATAGACACATATATCTACTCGTGAAGACGTGTCTATGTCGTGACTGAGTTCTTGGTATCAGATTTGGGGCATGGAGTATAGTGCATTTGGCACTCACAATTGAAAACACTCTTTTAAGTTGGGATTTTGCCCGTCGCAGCCAAGGTTTAATTCATGGCATTGGTGATCACCGACAGCCACTGTTACTATCGGACGCCAGGACTTTTCTGCTCGCAGACCCTGTAGCCCACGAGCACGTAGAACTGAGGGAACTCGTGAGTCGCCGAGCACCAGCAACAATAGTTTAGCATACCAGTGAATCTCCAAGGTCTAGTTGAAGACATGTGAGTCAGACTCAACAGCGACGTGAATCTTCAGACATACCTACTCTCGGTGGACATGGAGGTCTTGAAGGAAGCTACGCTCACAGCCTCTTCAATGCCGGCTGACGATAGTCGTCGATGGACTGGTAATTTCGTAAGCAAAGTCCGTCTATCGAACGACTCGCCGGCTTGCCTCTTGCCTTTTTTAGACGGACAGCGAGCCGGAGCATCATTCGCGCCGAACAGAGCCACGCTCAATAAAGCGGACACGCATGGAGCATTAATGGATCCGTGGGTTGCTACTTTCCATATAAAAGCAACTGAAAGGTAAGATAACATCGTAGACATTACAACAGTGGTTTACGGATTGCTAATCTGCGACGTTTCCAACAGAGTCGATTCACATCTTCTTCACGGTCAACCACCCGAGCGCAGTTTCAAGCGACTGAGACTGCAAATATTGTCAAATCCACTGTAGGTCGTTTGGAAGGACCAGACTGACTCATCGGCCACCAGAGGTCTCATGATTAGTCTGTTCAACACCAAGTGTTGGGTTGCGTCTAACGACGAGCACATGTAACTCAATTGGATAAATTTTGAAATTCCCACTACTTATCGTGCTGCTCTATTTTGTTCCTTTTTGCGAGCAAACAACACAATCTGGGAAGCATGCCTTCGTAGTGGCGGTCACTCTTTGGGAAGGGGAGAGAGAGAGGTGTGGTGGTTCGATATGGTAATAACTATCGAAACACGAGTGACTAGAGAATGCGATCTAGTGGTAATGATAGCTAGGAATGTGAGATCACTCGAATCTATGTAGTATTAGATTCGTAGGGTGTGTGGGAAGGCAGGCCGGAGGTCGTCCGCGCTGGGTCACGTGACACGCGCAACGAAGGTCCGAGAATTCCATGCGAGAGGGGAATTCGAGAGAGGACGAAGAGTGGGGGATTGAGCAAATCCGATGAGGAGGAGGCCTGACCTTCGGAGCGTGGGAAGATCCTAAGCGTGCTGGAAAAGGATGCGAGCGGGCGACAAAGGAGAGGGCACGAAAGGACCAAACCACGCTGGAATCATAAAGATGATTTGGGATGGTGGGTGGGGCGCAAAAAGGAGAGCGAGAAAAGAGGGGGATGCGAGCGGGCGGAAAGAAAGACGCGACGAGAGGGAGCACGGTCAAGACTCATCCTTATATGAGGAGAGTCAGCGTACGACGTGCTATCGGAGAAGCATCGGCACGTCGGCGCGATGCTACGCTCCCATCCCGTGATCTGCACGAAGGCCCAGTTCTGAGCACTCACTCGCAAGCTTGTCACGTGCAGCAGAACGTCCAATCTTGGCGAAAACCTCAGTCTTGTATGACGATCGGTCCTTGAGTGGTTTGTCAAAGCACAAAGGGGGGAAGTAAGATTCTAGGCGACTTCAGTCATATATTGACGACCCATTGCTGGTATGCGAAGGAGAAGTGCCTGGTGTCATGTTATTTAAGCACCTACACCGAGACTTATTACCCAGGGACTGGATGTTGTAGAAGTGTTGTTTGACTCGTGCCGTCAACGGATCACTAGCACTTCCCAGTTGTCTTTCAGTAAGAGGACGGACAACGTAACATGATCTACGAGACACAATGCATCATGAACGATAGATAAATACCGCTTAGGACGATGAACTAGGTATAGCCGGAATCCCTCTAGCAACAAACCCAATTCGACGTTTCCAGTGGGATGTAGTACGAACAACCAGATCGAAAAGGTCCTCATTAACATCCACAACACGTGAGCGTAACTTGCGCTGACTGAGCCTGCGCCGAATCTCGTCGAATCGAGTGACAACCTCGTCCATTTTGGGGCGCTTGTCTGGGTCTGCCTGGACCATACTGATAACCAAGGGTTTCATAAACTCCAAGCCTCGTTTTTCCTGCGGATTTCGGTTCAGCCACTGGAAACATCGACCACCACGAGATAAGACAGGCGACTGACCAGGATAAAGTCCCTTCTGATGGCGTTGCCAATATAAAAAACGTCAGTAGCAAATGGATCGCGAGGCTCGTTGGAGTTCTGAAACTCTGGAACCTCTTTGTCACCACCCCAAATCGGTATTTCCTTAGGACTGGGATCTGAAGGATCATAACGCCGGGAAATCCCGAAATCGATGAAATAGTATTTCGGAGGTTGTTGAGTACGCGTGAAGTGCTTTGCATGACCAGCACAATCCTTGTTCAGATGGGTGGCAACCGGGTGATATGACTCAGGATAGAGATGAGTAGGATCCAGCATGATATTTCTGTTCATGCAATCCCTGCCAAAAATTCAGTGGAAGAACAAGAGAGCAGCCACCCAGACACACCGATGGGCAACGCGGTGTTTATGCATGAACTGAAGACCCTGGAAGAGTTTCAAGGAGAAGTCATACGAACCATGCATTCACATTACCTCAAATAGCTGGCGGAAGCATTCCATTACTTCTCCAACAGTATCAAAACCAGGATCGTCGTAGGGTCGAAGCAAGGGCATAACCATGATCATTATATCGACGTCACCATCCAGTGTGAAGACCGCATAGACAGGGACGCAATGGTTTGCAGGCTGTGAGGCGAGTGCTTGCGAGGAAAAATACAAGGCAACATCTGCTTCGTATGGATGGTCACTTCGCTTTATACGCTTTAGAGTAACCACTTTCCCATCCGAAGTTCGGGTTGCATCAATAACTTGGCCATACTAGGATGACATTTAATTGGATACCATGTGTAGAAAAAATGTTGCGCACCTCTAATCTCTTACCGTCTTCAGTGTCTTTCCAATGCCTGTTGGACGATTTCCAAGAGGGCACCCACTGGGGAGAATAGCGAGGACGTAGCAGATATCCTTGTTCGGCCAATCTCTGGTAGCGATCACGCCACCAGACCTCTCTGGGGTCAAGTTCTTCGGGCAAGATGCGGTTGGCTGTTTCCCGCATTTTCAGGCGTATTTTTGGGCGTCCACGTCACCTGCGCGATGTTGTTGACACACCACTGAGACACGCGGACAGAACGCAGCTACTTGGACAAGCATCAGCATGGTGGTAAAATATACACAAACATGCACCCACATGCCTGATCGCCGCGGGGTTTAAAAGTCCAATATTATTCAATCGGAGCCATACGCTGGATGTAAGTGTCCACGATAATAACTTCAATTTAAGTAAGTAAGTATACTACATACTTGTGGAATCCCAGACGCGAAGTCTTGAGTTCAGCTCGATTGTAGATATAATCTTTTACCCACTTTCAGAGGGGTCCTGGATTCGGATCAATTTTTTTGGCGGCTCAAGCATCTGTCTGTCTGTTTCACAGATTCACCGGAATTGCGTAACATCGAAATTCCTCCTACTGAGCCAAGATGGAAATTATTCATTCCTACATGCACCGCAGATTCCCTTATAATTCCCAAGCGAACTATTCCCGCCTGATACACGTTGCTTACCCCCCATCGCCACGCCCAACCATCTTCGCTCGATGCCTTCCAATAATCCTGCCATTGCAATCATCCCAGTCGACCTTGGCACCGCTGCCTTGTTCGACCAGAATATTTTCCCCCTTGCGTATTATAACTGCCCCGACAATTTAAGCAAGGGAAGATTTCTGATCAGATCAACGGTAGATGAAATGGAGGACATTAGCGAACTGCCTATCGATCTCAACGAGCTCGACGACGACTTCATATCTAATACGAGTCTTAAACTTAGAGAGTTAGTATCCATTTGCGGCCCACGCACGTCTGCTCATGTTTCGGTAGGCTGCGGGATGAAGAGGCAAGATTACTGGACAATCGCAAAACTCTCAACCCATTCAAAGCATTTCGAAATTACAGAGCGAATAAATTGTTTCATGCGAGGTCAAGAAAAGTGTACCTTGAGACGATAGTTGGTTCACTAGCTTCTGTTTTGCAACCTCTGTTGATGGTACCCTTACTCAGCGTACATCTGAAAAGATCCACAGAGACGAAGGGGTTATGCGTAACGCGCTTAGGACACAAGTGCATGTGGTTTCGAATACACAGTTGCGAGCTGTCAATGGTAGGTTGAAATTGGTTATGTGTCGAGTCTGTGCCAATCCTAGAACATTCACTGGCCATACCCAGGTGCAATATCGCCAAACGCGGCAATCGAGGGGCTCTGCATCGAGCTACCCAACGGCCTGACCGAAAATGCGGAACGAGCGATCAAACGTATAAGGAAGAAGATGGGTCCATTTGACGACGACCCTCTCATTTCACAACTCCGCGAGAGTGAGCGACGTGAAGTAGACGAGGGTGATAACGACTGATGAGTCCCAATAGATGAACAAGCAATGAGTCTACTCAGCCAAGATGATGCATGTGATACTAGCGTCGACGTAGCCAACCGAACATCCGTTGCATCCAGCAATCTACAGCAATCCCGCCCGAGCAGCCCCAAATCTATCATCATCATCCAGAACTCCGTACTGACAACCAATTCTTCTAACGTCAGTGGTATCACACAAAATCGTGGTGATCGAAACAGCGGGGGTTAGTATTGTTTTCTTTTGAGCAGTGTGATACTGATCCCTGCGTAGCATCGGTCGCTCAAGGACTCGCACCATAATGACATTCGTACCCTCCACGCATTTGTTGTAACCACACTGTATCCATAGCAACTATATAAGTCATATCGTGTTCCCCGCCCGCATGCCGATCTCCTTAAGTTGTAGCTGTTCTATGAAGAAGCTTTAAAGCGATGGCGGTGAGGACGAACAGAATGGGATACAAGGATGCATTGTTCGACGGTGAGCTCGTGTACTAAGGGTTGTTTGCTGTGTGAGAGCTGCATCGAGAGGCGAGCTGTGACCTGTCGCCATGTCCATTTGTGCTGCCGTGAGGCAGATTCCGTGACTGTAGGTCCCAGATCAGAGAATGAGTCAGAACCTGCGACGACACGTCACGCCATCAGATATCGACGGGACTCTTGATTGGTAGATCGTTTCTTCGGGTTGCTTTTGCCACTTGCGGACGTCAACGTTATTGTATTCACCCCCGGATCAAGTTGAAACTACACATGGACACGCACCGCCTCGTAATTCGTGAACTTAAGAAATACAAATCAAAACGGTCCCGGGTCCCCCACAAGACCCGAGTAGGCCTGAGTATTTTTGTGTTTATGTTATAGTGTACCATGTCGACAGCAATATCACCAGTTTGAACCAGGCTACTAGTAGCTCTTGAGAGTACTTGTCGATGGGGTTCAGTGACTCGACTGGAATCATCCAGGGATCAAGGGAAGACCCGTTGTTTCCAAGACAGTTCGGAAATGACTATCGCAGTCAAGTGATATCCGAATCAAGACCATCATGGGAGGTACTCATACAGCGACAAATGCGACGTGCCGCTTCCAATGTGGAACAGTGGAGGCCAGGTGACACATTCAAGCGCATATTTCTCGTCATTCACTACCCGCGAGGGTGACATCCAACTATTCAAGCCCTCCGTTATATGTACACGTACCTCTAGCTCGGCCCGGAACTGAACCTTCGATTTTCTCGGTCTCTGTCTGGCGACTGTCTTCATCTGACTCTTCAGTCTGCCTACGGGAGACTAGGTCGCATGAGTACCAAGCACTGGCAGAATAATGTACACCACGCACCTCGCGGCTATTCAAAGGGATTTCACTGCTTGTTCCCTGACGCGTGGCGTGACATTCTAGTCTCCAAACCCGCGAAACTCCAAGCTAACATCCCCCCTTCGCGTTTGGACTAATACCGAGGGTTCAAACGAGACAGAAACACTTGAAAGGACACCACACACCTGTGAGGAACATGCCAGCCAATTCAGAGCCCCGGTATCATGTCCGCGGAGGTACCACTGACCCGAGTATATGTACCAGCGACTCGTAGGGTGCGTCAAGTCGGCAAACCAAGCCAACAGCCTGAGGATCGACTTAATATTTGGAAAAGCGGTTGGTCTGTCGAGGGCGCTGGCTTTCTTTCTATCAGGCATAACCATGGCGGTTGGGAAACCCAAACTGGGTATAGCGACGACAACGACCACATATTCAAGCCGACCTAAGGAATGACAAGAGGGTGAGTGAGCGAATAGTGTAAAGAGGCGACTACTTGCGGTTCACGGTACAGCTGTTTGTCATGCTAAGCTGGTGGGCCTGAGACTCCGAGCTCAGCATGGACACCGAGGGAAGTTCGTGTTACACGACAACGGGGGGAGGAGGAAAAATGTTCCCGGACACCCAGATATGTCGAAATGAAGCAGGGGGAAGTGGGGACTGAGACTGAAGCAGAGATGTGCCGATGACCTGCAGTAACTTGAACGTTCGGGCCCAGCAGGCATCCTTGGCAGGCGGTCTCCCGTCTGCAAAGGACATTAGGCATCCGCTGACTGAACTTGGCGACGAAGATAATGTTGTGATGGAGATTTTTAGCGATGTGAATTCCAAGGGTGCGAACAAGGCGCAACTTGAAGGGACACTCCACTCGCCGTGTGAACACTTGGGCACGGCTGAACAAGGCAACTACAAGAATTTAGCTTCCTGCCAAAGCAACCTCAATTCTGGGAGTAGTAGCATTACTGTAAAGTAAAGTGGAACTACAAAGGACGGGAGGGAAGTGAGGCCTGAGGCTTGGGATGGCGCACTGTCTGCGGATGCTGACTGGTGTTCATGAGTCGTGCCTGAGGGTCTTGGTCAATAAAGCTTGAGTTCTCTCGCTCAAAAGCACTTACTTTATCCCCTAGTTTCAGACGAGTTGTTGTTCACGGTAAATCTGTGTCGTCGATAATGTTGCAATTGACCTTGCCGTTGGGCAATTGAAACTTGGGACTGAGCTGGGTGAGGTGGTGATAAGGCTCTTCATGAGAGCTCCGCTGGTCCAAAGAATTCATCTAGATACACTCGTCGAAACCAAGAGCGCTCGAGCGTGCTTGTTTTGCACGCTGGATTGCTAGCATGAGCATAAACGGCCTGAATATTTATTTCCGTTTGTCAAGGAGAGTAAGGCGTTAGTATTCCGAATAAATTTCGTTCAAATATACCCACTTGCCGTACTGGGCCGACCCGCTACTACGTCTTCCGATTTCTTGCATAGATTTGGGGTATTTCATTCAACGCGGCACAGAGAAATATATCCCCTGCATGCAAGTTACTCTTAGACTTGTGCAAGACAACGTCTCGTCTTGTTCTTTAACCATGAGGATGAGCCAACTTACTACTTACCGTTGAAATACAACTCCGCGATAATCTGGGTCTGCGGGGTCCTTTATGGATCCATATTTGTGCATGCTTATATCGGTGTACCTACTATGTAGTAAGGAGAGCCTCTCCTTCGCATACCACGGGTCGCCGGTATATGACTGAGATCGTCTAGAATCTTACTTCCCCCTTTGTGCTTTGACAATCCACTAAGGGACCGATCTTCATGCAAGCCTGAGGTTTTCGCTAAGATCACGCCCCCCAAGCTGTTCAAAACACCACTCGGCTCAACGTTGGGTCGTTCAACAGAGTCCAACTATGTGTTTTGCAAGCCAGATGATAATACACTTCAAAAGGAGCATCAAGTGTCGTTTGAAGGTGTGATGGTATGAGATACAGCTAAACTCTGTGGGTCAGTGGCGTGACGTGGCGAGATAGGGATCAAACTGACAACCGCTGTTCTGAGACCCGCCAAGCTGGACTGTCGCTCCGAGCACATTTGATTGTGGAGAGATGATAGAACCAAAAAAATTATATTGATTCTGGATGATCGTTTGTGATGTCGGTGAAGCAGGTGAGCTGGCAACCTCAGGTGTCTCCTCTGTATAGTCACTGACGAGGGACAACAGTGACTCGGCGGCCGAAAAGTAATCGTCGCTGAGGAAGCTGGTTGTATCTGAACGCCACAGAGACTAAGCTACCGCCGTGATACGTTTCTCGCTACTCTCACCAGATATCGTCTCGTCACCTTCGAACACTGCGGAGGAAGAGACGATTGCGTTGGCTGCGTCTAATATCTGCTGCTCAGCAGTATCGTCAAGAGGATGCTCAGATCTGACTGCTATGCCGGCTAGTTCTGTACCGGGGGGTGCATCGCCTGGCAAACCGAGGATGTTTGAGACTGCGCAAGCATCAAGAGACGGTAGACACACCGTCCACTGGTTGTATGTCTTCTGCCGCGAACGATATCAAGTTCCTCACTACGGACCTCGTCATCTCATCAGAACGGCTCTGTGGGGAGTAGAAGATGGTTTATTGCGTGGGTAGTCTCTAGAGTAGGCATAGTCACCCTCGTTGCATAGTAGAGTCTCCTGCTCGCAAAAAGGAACAATAGACCAGCACGAAAGTTCTTAACTTTTGTTAGGGGGTTCTTGGTATTACGACGCTGTTCAAGTGCCGATTTCTGCGACATTAGTCTGATATTATAAGAGGGGGGTAGTACTGATATAAAAAGTCGCTCGACGACTTACTGATAATATCTGAACCTCGTATCATCAACAAACTGTTCCCATTGCTGAGGATTGGCACCGATACGGCTTATCTTGAGTACTTCCTCCAGAGTCGCATCCAGATAGTAATCACCGCGACCAATGCTGTCCCTTCGATACGACGATAATGGAAAGATCGTTCGATCGAAGTTGGAAGCATCTCCAAGGCCTATTGGGATGACGATAGTGGGGTTAGGCGAAGGGTTCATAGTCACGAACTGGGTGTGGGGACGGGGACGAGGAGCGTTAGGTCGTGGAAACCAATTCCGTCACTGGCAGATTTATATGCTGGCATTTGGCCAAGCAAGTAAATCGAAGCAATCCTTGTCCCCAAAAGCGGTTTCCACGAACAGCTTTTATTAGTACATTAGTACAAGAGATAGGCTTCGTGAGTCATTGGCCAAGAATTTGTCGAGATCGCGAGAATGAACCCTGTCAAGCATTGACTCCAACAATAGTGTTGTCGATCTGTGAAGACAGCTTGGAAGTAACTCGTTCTAACTTGGGGGTTTCCACCCCCGCGAGGTCGGCGATAAGAAAGTGGGCGCATGTTTACCCATGTTTACCCGCGAAATCAGAGCTGACTCAAAGCAGGGAACTCAGTGGCATGCTTCAACTTGTCAGTGCCAAACCCGCACCGTCCAGTGTCCATGGCGAGCACAAAACGGACACTAGCACGCGAGGAGGCAGAAAGGCAGAAGGCGCAGCGTGTCCAGAAGGAGCTCGCTGCCTTCGGACCAACCCAGCGACTTCCTCCTCCTGAAACGCGAGACGACAGAGAGGTCTGGTGGTCCAACCACTTTGAGTGGTTGAAGGATCGAGGTTACCTTCTACGTGCACGTTATGCTCCTGATTGGGTTCCATCCTGGAAGACCTCTCGCAAAGTGTGGTTCGAGCATGAGGACTCGCGGAACCTGGAGGTATATTCGATTTTTGGTGTTCTATCGTTATTTCTCACATCTCCGTTACCAAGGTAGGACACATAATTGATGCCACCCGTCTCTCAGACGGTAGATATGTCACCTTGAAACGGATTCGAAAATCGATACACCCTCATGAGGTTGAGATTGGACTGTATTTTTCGTCAGAGAGCCTTGCTTCTCACCCAGAGAATCATTGTATCCCCTTCCACGAGGTCCTTTCACTTGACGACAACGACACTGTCATTATCGTCATGCCACTACTCCGCACTTATGCTGATCCAGCGTTCGACACATTTGGGGAGGTGGTGGAATGTTTTCGGCAGCTTTTTGAGGTGGGTCGAGCGAAAAGCATTCGTCTAGTACGACCTGACCTCCATCGGTAGGGATTACGCTTCATGCACAACCACGGCGTTGCCCATCGGTGCGCTGAAATTTAGAGTTGCTCGAACCTTGTTGACCCCAAGCCAGCGACTGTATGAACATGAACTTAATGTTCGATCCAGGTTCAATGTATCCAGAATCCTTCCACCCAATGGAAATCCACTTGAAGAGGGATCACAGCGGACCCGCGGTACACTTCACGCGTACGCAACAGCCACCTAAATACTACTTTATTGATTTTGGGATCTCTCGCAAGTATGACCCATCGGACCCTGACCCCAAGGAAGTACCTATTTGGGGTGGTGACAAGGAGGTGCCGGAATTTCAAAATTCAAACGAACCCTGTAACCCGTTCCCCACTGACGTCTTCTACATTGGAAACGCCATCATGAAGGATTTTATCCGAGTAAGTTACGTGTACTCGTCGTTATGAATCCAACGCTCGATGCTGATATTGAACAGACTAAGAAGGGGTTTGACTTCATGAGACCTCTGGTAGCCGATATGATTCAGTCAGATCCTTTCAAACGACCCGTGATGGATGAAGTTATCGCTCGATTTGACGATATTTGCCGCGGTCTCAGTCGCTGGAAACTGCGCTCCCGGGTGGTTGACCGTGAAGAAGAAGCGATCGAAAAGCTCATCCACTCTACCTCTCATTGGGGACGTCGCATCTGGTTTATTATTAGAGGTGTTCCGGCCGTCCGTAAACCACCGTCGTGATGTCCACGATGCTATCTTACCTTTCAGTTCATGCTTTTATATGGAAA
>JBBPJO010000387.1:0-13646 GCA_038088815.1 Boletus nobilissimus | reverse complement strand
GAAGGAAGGTTATAAGGTTTAAGGAAATAGTATGTTACACTTCCGGTACTTCCGTGCACAGTTCCGGAAGTGGTTCCGGTGTTTCCGAGTTCGGAAGAGCGCGGGAATATTCCGGAAGTGGTTCCGGTGCTTCCGGTGCTTCCGAGGCGCGGGAAAGTTCCGGAAGTGGTTCCGGTGCTTCCGAGATCGGAAGGTGCGGGAATATTCCGGAAGTGGTTCCGGAATAGGGGTTCCGAGATCGGAACACTCGGAACACTCACAACTGTTGTTCTTTGTCACCGCTGTTGCCCCGAGCCAGTTGTAGCCTGTCAAGAGGTGCGCCCCAAGGCTATTCGAATACATGGGCGATCAAGGCACCCTTGCAGGCGAAGCTTGGGTGCTTCTTGATGGAGAGCAGCAGCATCATTGAGATCTACTGGCCTCCCAAGCTTCTTGTAGCGTCGAGAGAGGAAATGCAGCTTGGTTCAAAGCAACGCAATGATAAGAGACACACCACATCGCACCACCAGCACTAGAGACCAGGGATACTGGGTCGCAAGAATACACCGGAAGCTGTGGTATGCATATGGATATGGTGCATGTGGACAGTCACCAGCGCAGAGACCCAGAGTGGGCACACATGTGGAGCGCAATGCAGGCAGACTCAGCCCCCAGCACAGAGACCCATGAGTGAGAGCGGGTGCGGGATACGAACAGGCAGACATAGCCCCCGATGCAGAGATCCACAGGGTGAGCACATATGTGGGGGTAGCTGAGAGAAAAAAGCCACCCTCAATTGGGTATACCAGGGTTTGGGATAAGGAGGGGGGTAGGAAAGCTGGTGTATTGCCATGCCATCATGACCCTCATGAATCCAAGCATGCCAGGGTTTGGCTCGACAGGGACAGGGGCTGGGGGGGGATAGACAGCTGGCGTGCTGCCACGCCTCGCAGCCTTCTTGGGTCCAAGCATGCCAGGGTTTGGCTCGACGGGGACAAGGGCTGGGGGGGAATAGAGGGGCTGGCGCACTGCCATGCCGTTGTGGCCTTCTTGGGTCCAAGCATGCCAGGGTTTGGCTCAATGGGGAACATTGGGGTCGTGAAGACATGCCAACAGATGCACAGGGTCGCGAGGACACACCGAGACCATCTGCCTGCATGGGCAGACAAGCACAGTAAGGAGTGTCGGGGTTGTGAAGACATGCCAACAGGCGCATGGGGTCACGAGGACACACCGAGACCCATCTGCCTGCATGGGCAGACAAGCATGGTAAGGAGTGTTGGGGTCATGAAGACACGCCAACAGACACACGGGGTCGCGAGGACATGCTGAGACCCATCTGTCTGCATGGGCAGACAAGCGCAGTAAGGAGTGTCAGGGTTGTGAAGACATGCCAACAGACACACGGGGTTGTGAGGGCAGTACACACCAAGTTGCCCACAGTATGTCTCCATGCTTTTTTCCAGGGCCATGAGATCAGTATCGAGCCCGTGCCTGTAAACCATAAGTGAAAACCTTACACAACATATTCCCACTAGTATCTGGCAGCTTATGAGTTACAGGTTCATTTTACAATAATTTGCACGACTTTACGTTTATGTTTATTTGGTTTTGCGTGCTTGGTCGTCGGATGACCTTAGTACTGTTGATGAGAAGGACCAGCTACTTTTCTAGGTAGATTGTGGTGCTACGTCCCGGGTCCTGGTACTGCCGCATTCGTTCAGTCACGCTGTATGATTGACAAGTGAAGTGGATGTGTTTAACCATGTTTGCCTGCACCTGATATTTTTACGTTCGAGGACCAAGACAGTGTGTTGGCCCATCTATCTACCATCCTCGGGCTCTTTGCACAACATGGCCAGAATGAGGAATGACACGAACATGGGTGCTGAGGAGCGTGGTTGAGATGCATACGAGGGGGCCCACCAATCGCGCACACCTGGTCTGTGCCAACTTTCTCACAGTTTGCGGTGTAACATTTCCCACCGCTCAGGGATCTGGCCATCGTCTTTCTACATCCGCCTTTATGCTTGTGTCAAAGCCGGTGATATGTGATGATACCTACTCCAACAAGTCATGGTCTATTGTCACGCAGGGGAAGTCCCAACCGCAAGAGATCAACCAGATGGAAGGGAGATGTGTGAATATCTCGAGTAGCGACTCAATGTCAATCCAGCTCCCACTCATGGAGTTCAAAGAGGTAATGGACAAGGACTTTGTTGGTCCCGGGCCCTACCCCACTTATATCCTACCATGAAGAAGTTGATGCCACCACCCACTGCCAACCTTTTCACATCGAGCGCGAGTGCGAGCCCATCGCTGTCATATAGGTGACAGTATCCAGCCATCCAAACCTCTCTTCCCTCCTCAAGCCCATCAGTGGAAGTCGACATCGCCCCTGGACTGCCAAAACCCTTCACTGCGCTATTGAGTGCAAGTCCGAGAGACAGCACCCATCACCACCCAAACCGATCTGCAGCGTATTTGCGCACTACATAACCGGGTCGTGTATGCGGTCAATGGCGCACTTACATAATAAGCAAGAGGAGTCAGTGGACAAGGCTGGACGTGCAGGCACATCGGCGAGTGTTGGTCGTGGACTGTTTGGTGTTGCGCACAATCCCATGATCTGTGCATCCCCTTTTTTGTGTTGCTGATGTGTGGGATCAATGTGATGGACAGGTGCATCATTATGCATACTATGGATTGAACTGTGTCAGACAGCAAGTACGGATTCGCTCGAGGTCTTGAATGGGCATATTGATCTAGCACTGAAACATGTCCCCGAGGCGTCCATGATGGACTGCAAGGTATGTCTTACTCGTGATGTGTTGTATGATCAATACCCACCCATTCGTAAGTTTCCTGATATGATAGTGGCTTTGGTATGGGACAAAGAGCAAGTTGCAAATTAGCGTTCGATCTTCTTCCTATCAGCCAGTGCCGCATATCAACGGCTCTCCCACCCCCAGCATCAGCATTGTCGCCACCTGCATGATGCAGGTCGAGCCTGAAAAGGAATGGTGGTGAGGTATCACCAAGGAGTGGTATGCTCACAGCATTGTAGACACCTGGCACAGGCAAACTTCACCACCTCAGTCTCCTCAGTCACGAAGTCGAAACTGAGGAACCACAAGCGGTCTACCATTTTATGAAAAGGTTCGTGACCTTTTTTGTCTATCCAACTGTCCCTGACCACGTCCCTTTGCTAGTACGACTGCTCTCCATTCATTCACGACATCGTGGGAATCTATCCTTCCCATATGGTCATCGACAGCTCAATCCTGTCGGTCTCAGCCAGACGCAACAGTTTCAGAATTGTTTGTCCTTCTCCACAGAATGCTCTTCACCAATATCAACCTTGATGATTTTGCTCCCACCCTCTCCTGCTTCCTCGAGTGCCTTGAGATTGAGAGTGCTGAAGAACGTCAGTGGATCATAATGGCGGTCGCCAACATCGGTGCTATATTGGAATTCGGTCGACCCGGTGGCCTCTTGCGCAGAGTGGATGGTGTGGGTCCTCGTGATGCCACATCGACAATTCCCTTCTGAGTTCTCACGAAACGAAACGCTCCTGCCCATCCCGAGGAAGATCATGAGGAGAAGTGGATGGATGTGGATGATGATGCAGCGAAATCCAAGTCATTGCAAACACAAACCTTGCCAATGTTGTCAGATCACCCGCTGTCAATCAAACTTTCCCAAGCATTCAAGTATGCCATGCAGCTTTCATTTTCAGCTTTCGCTCGTGCTCCGCAACCCAACACGCGGGTCTTCACCTTTTGCAAAGTCTGCTTTGAATCCCTACCTCATCGTCCTCATGTTCCTCACCACTGTCAGCAAACATGCCGAAACCCTCGCAATCCTGGAACAGTTCTTCCATGGGAAGACCTGGCAGAGTTTTTCGCCTCGATACCTAAAAATATACTTGCCTCCCAAGGACTTCATATCTCTGCTCCCATGGGCACAGAACACTGGGTGATGCTTACAAGTGCACTTTACCACTTCCCGAGGACTGGTGCATGTGTGGGATGGAATGGGTTGGACGTAAGGTGTTTGAGTGCGGATTCTGGAAGAGTGGAGAAGATTGTTGCATGGAGATTGAAGTGTTGGATGTCAAGGAAGGAGATCAACTCACTGACGGCATAATCCAGGACGAGGACGCAGATGAACATGGTAATGAATACAAGAACGAGACTGCACAGCGATGGATGAGGATCACGCGTGCCGCAGTGAACTTGGCAAGGCTCATCGACGGTTTCACATGGGTGGAAGGAATGCGTAAGTGGAAAGTGAATGGTGCACTGGAAGCAAAAGTACGCAAATGGAGAGACAAGGACCCTCATGAATGAGAACAGGAGGAAATCCAATGCAGGGGCTGGAGGTGGACTGTTGACACAATGGACATTGACGTTGACAATGTGGAAGCGGACAAATCTTCGCAAGGTGAGGACGATGAAGAGGATTCGGAAGAGGTGAAAGCACTCAAGGTAAATGACGTCTTTCAACCATTGTCAGTAGTACTCAATGATTTGCAGGCTCGGTGGCGATATTTGCGCTCTTTGCCTTATTCTATCATCATTATCAATCTTGGCCTCGATTGTCGAATCGCTGCGATGGACCGCTGTCATTCCCTTGCCTGTTATTATGGAACTTGACGGACTCTGCTCCAACATGTCCCAGCTTGGTGTGGCCGCGCAGGAGGCGATCATGTACATGAAGTCTCATGTCTGATTGCATGCCATATTGCTCAAGGTCCAGATGTTCAAGGGTAACTATCTTACTATGCTCAGTGTCGTAATCAAGTTGAATTTTCTGACAATCCCATCCTCAAGGCTGCTGCATCTGGCAAGATGAGCACTAGGTCAATTGGTCTACCCTTCTCGAGGTTGGTGCAGCAGACCCCTTTTTCTCGGAGCTGACCCTACGGGTGCATCAGGGTTGACCAGTAGGGTCAGCTCACTTTTAAATATGAGATTGCACAATATGTGCTTTAACATTAATATTATTTTATTCGAATGTGTGTGATGACCTTGTCACACTTCACTCATCGCTGAACCCTGCCGCTGAGGATAGGACCCCAGTTGTCCAAATCAGGATTGCTCGACTGAAAAAGTAGCTGGTCCTTCTTGTCAACGGTGGTCACTGCCATCAGCCACGTAACAAATGATCTGAAGGTGAACCACAGTATGGTATTCAGCGGCAGTACGGCACGCAGGGGTTGTGACACCAGCTTGCAAATGCTTGTGCATGATGCATGACCAACCTGCCAGATCAGGGGCGTAGATACAAACTAACAATGACCCCTTAAACCAAATGCCCCCACCCTATCCCCATGCAGCTCCCCCACCTTGGAGAAGAGGCTGCAGGCGTGCCTGCAGCGCTCCTTGTGTGTATCTTTGAAGTGCTGCTGGAGGTTGGGAGAGACTGACTTGACTGCCTGAAACCTGTAGGCTACCCACCGCAGCAAACCACCAGGGCAATATTGAGTAAAAGACTGCCTTGTTTTGTTCAGCTGAATGGCGACATTTCCATGGTGGATGGTCCCAGAGGGAACCAAGATGGTGGAGCCAGGGGGAAACTAAACAACTAGCCCCAGGTTGAACGGGATGAGGTGGCCACCCAGGGCAGGATTGTAGAACCCCAAGGCAAAGATGGTGCAAAGGCCATATGGCATGTTGGTTGCATCAATGTGCTTGAATGTCACAACTCGGGAGCTGCAGTTGAACATACAGGTAGGGAAAACGCTGTTGTTGAATGGTTTCTTCAAATGGTCGTGCTTTTCCATGAGGGCCTTGAGCTTGTCCTCGTACTCCTTGTACAGCTTGGGGGCATAAAAGGAGAAACAGCCTGAAAAAAAAAAAAATCAAGAAAGCGAAACAGAGGTTGGATGAGATGCACTGCTCATGAACCTGGCAGCTCGTACGAAGGCTTGGTTGTTGCACATCTCATCGATGATCGCCTTTTCGGCCGGTCTGTGGGCGAGGTTTCCCAGGGCCTAGAGGTATGACTCAATAGGACAGCCATAAAGAGCATAGCTGGCGTAACCTACCATCTGACCTCCTCCATAAGATACCCCTGTGGACAAGGAAACAAAGTTTCCTCATCATTCCTTGCACGTTGGTTGAGTTTTGGGGCCAGCCTCCTCAAGAAGGGTGCTCATCCTCGCATGGACATCGTTCCAACTCTGGTCAGCTGGTTGACCAGCCAGAATGGTCATGATGTGATCCTGCTTGTCAACAATGGTGGTTGGTGTTCTGGTGGGGTGAAGATGAGCGTGGCTCATCATCAAAAAAAAAATGCACCACCTGTCCCACTCAACAACCTTGAAACCACAGTTGAGTTGACCAACTCTTGCAGGGTCCATTCATGATTGGCCTTGCAGCGCTGTCGCTGGCTCACAAAGGCCCCTTTGGCAGCCAGCAGGTCGGCAGCATTGTAGTTGACGGCGATTGAGGGCAAGTTGGCAAATTTTTTCGAGCTTGAGTGTCAAGGAATCATTGTGTACTGTGCCCAATGCAAAGCTCTGTT
Organism: Boletus nobilissimus; assembly: GCA_038088815.1. NCBI lineage: Eukaryota > Fungi > Basidiomycota > Agaricomycetes > Boletales > Boletaceae > Boletus > Boletus nobilissimus. The sequence goes on along the minus strand of JBBPJO010000387.1, from coordinate 7,136 downwards.
AGTTTGTCTACGGAAATTATCTGCAGCCTTCTTTCCAGAAGGCCGTGGTGCTGACGATTTGAACCCCGGAATGGCAGGGGCGTCGCCATGGGGTGGTGACTCAATTGAGCCTGTCTAGTGGTCGCTCCATGCAGAAATGATGTGGAGAGCTTCTTGGTGAAGCGCTTCGTCGATGGACTGTTTGAGGTGAATAGGGTTGAGGTGGATGACGGAGGAAATCTCGGACAACATCTGAACAAAAAAAGGTGGAAAAGAAAAAGGGAAAGGGAAAGGGAAAGGGACAGGGAAGGGCTTGGGGGCTCACGGTTGGATTTGAAAAGGGAGGTCGAATGCAAGAACTAGCGTAAATTAAGAAAAGCAAGTGAGGCGTGTCTTAATTTAATTTCTAATTTAGTCCCGGAATCAACCTGGAATATGCTGATCGACGCCAAGAGAAAAGCAAAGGGTGATGCCCATGAGGGGCAGGGGCTATGGCCTGTTCAAGTGTCATAGTATCCTACCTCCATTCCGCCAGTATGCACTAACGGGTAACTTCTTGCGGTTAGCATCAATTCGCTTCCACTCAACTCCACCCTCCTTTCCAACACCAAGTTAACTCAGACTCGGACTCATCAACCCATTCTGACGATGGCATAGCACCAGCCCGGAGGCGGGCAGATTTTTGATTTTTGTCTGATAAGTGGAAGCAAGCTAAATGTAGTACAGAGCGGATTCCCATGGTCGCGTGATGCTGGCTGCAACGCGAAGGGTGAAAGACCAAAAGTTTCTTCTCATGAACGGATAAGTAACACTTCACTGTTGGACTGTTACAAGCTCTGATCACACACACTTGTTTCGAGTTTGGCCACATCATAAAGATGGCGAGGAGTTCCACAGGGATGTGACCGCATGACGGTCTAAAATTTTTTCGAGCAAACTTACCTCCTGTCTCCATTCTGGTCCAACTCTCGGTTCCAACCTCCTGTCGTATTTGACAATGCTGGTTTCCGTTGGGAGCTTTGTTTGGTTGTCATTCATCGATCGGAAATCCGACCCGCAGTCCTAGATCTGGTCAGGTGGTGTAATCTTGGCGGTGTTGGTCTCGAGGTCTGTAAACATCTATTTTTGCCCACGTGGCGATGAGCTTTTTCTTCTGTCTGAATTGATCGCATGCCCCCCACGCAAGCTATGATGTTTAAGCCAGCCATCTGAACATATATCTCCCTCTCTTGCATTCAGGAGGGCCCTTCTACCCTTTCACCTGGATTAGGGAAGTCATGAAGGCGCTCGTGCTCTATCTCTTTGGATTCTTCACCTCTCCCTGCGGTGATCTCCTCGCTCAATGGCAGGATGCTCGTGTGCAGGGCACTAACGACAGTCACTACTTGGTTGGCGTTGGTATTGGTGATGTTACTGGGTGTGTGTTTCCCTTCTGTGCCCTTGTGTACGTTTCATGTTCAACCCCACCGGAACAGCCCAGTCATAGAGACTAACATGATGGCACGTGCAATATTGGCTCTCCAGTTCCGCCATCTCATTGCCAATTGCAGGGGTATGCCTCACTGGCTCAGACCAACACGGGTCTGCACATGCATCAGCGTTCTCGTGCATTCATCATTGCTGACCCCAGCGACACAACCTCACCTACCTCTCGCATTCTCCTAATCTCATCTGACATCTGCATGGGCGACACTGGTGTCCGCCGTTCCATCCTTGATTCCCTCTCTACCGATCCCATGCTTGGCAACTTATACACGCCATCCAACACAGCCCTTGTTGGTACACATTCTCATTTGGGTGTTGGCAGGTATCTCGAAGATCTCCTTCCCCAGATTACGAGCCTCGGCTATGTAAACCAGACGGTGCAAGTGATTGTAGATGGGACCCTCAATGCAATACACAAAGCTCATGCTTCTCTTGCTCCGGGATCCATCTGTGTTGGCAACACCACTTTACTTGGTGCCAACCGTAATCATAGCCCTAGTGCATATGCAGCTAATCCGCCCAAAGAAAGAGCAAAGTACCAGTGCAATCAAGACAAGGGGTTGACCGTCCTTAGGTTGGACGATGCAAATGGAAGTGCCAGAGGATTGATCGGTTTTTTTCCGGTACATGGGGCTAGCTTATATGGGGTGAGTGGGGTCAATACTTCAATGGCCAAGCAAAGCCTCATGGCTGCGGGGTGCCAACTGGTTGACCTGATCAACCACAGAACAACACTTTGGTTAGCAGGGACAGCAAGGGGATGGTTGCATATTTGTACGAATGTGAGCGTTGTGCAACCTTATAACTACGCAAACAACACTCGCAGCATATATCGAGCTGAACACCGCTCCCGGAAACAACAGTTTCATGGCCGGGTTCATTTAGTGTAAGTCCCACACATCAGTCGCGCCCAGTCTCGTCATTCCCCTGCATATATCGAGTAATTCCTTCTTGAATCCGCCTTTCCATTATTATTCTTTATGTTGCATCTGTTAATTCCGCTTTCTTGTTAGCGAACATTGGTGATATGACCCCAAACACGTGAGTTGTAACAGATTTTGCAGTTATGAAACTGATTGACATCACATATGAACTCTACATAGCCTAGGCACATTCTGTGAATCTCCTGGCCAATCCTATGATGGCCAACTCTGCAAATATGAGCATGCCACATGTGGTGGATACGTCGAGGTCGATCTGTGAAAGTTTCACCTTGCGCATGTTATGATTTACTCTTTTCTTTACCTTTCTTGAGCCTTGTACTACTATTATCGTGTATTCAAATCTCATCCAGGACTATATTTCTTTTCTTTCGTCGCTGACTCATTCCCTAACCACATGACCTTATCTCACTTGCTTCGTCAGTGATTCCTTCCATCAGATTCCTTCGCTTTCCATGATGTTCTATGCTTGCCCTTAACTTCTTCTCTGTCTATATAAACCTCGTCGAATCACTCTTGTATTCCCAGTTTAGACCTCCTTGGAATACATCTCGTATCTGCACTTTCCAAGCCTTGAACGCGTTGTCAACACTAGATCAACTCCTTGATCCCCTTGAACCTTCAAACCTCTGTTACACTAGCATTAGACTAGTGTCTCTTTGACCCATTGGACCTCGTACTGCCATTGAGGGTATGCTTACTCAGAAACCCTTTCGTCCCTTCGTGACCTTCCCAAGGCTACATCCAACCCTACCTGGGCCAGTCGTAACAGCGCATCTGTTGCCAGTGCATGTTCATTATCGGCTTTCATACACATACAGGGGCCTAGGCTTCTGTATCTCGGACTTCGTTTCCAACTTCTTCATTGGGCATGCACAATTCAAAGCTGCGCATCAAGTGATGGAGTCATCAGCACTGAAAGTTATTCTCACGACCTCAGACACTACCATTGAAACCCCAAACACGACATCATTGACAGACGTGAAGGGTTCTGTGAGGGGTGTTCACGTTTACATGAGTATGTAAGCTGTTCGCTTCCGGGTGACTTTGGGGAAATAGTGGCAGTTTGTACTGGCCATACTCAATTAATCAATTTCAGGATGAACTATACTTTTACATTGCCCAACGGGACCATTGCAAGGACCTGTCCTGCAGCGCTAGGTGTGTTCCCTTCTGACCCATCCATTTGTCATCCTGCTGGGTCAATGTAAATTTTCAGGGTTCAGTGTCGCTGGTGGAACAATGTTAGTCCATGTTTCACCCAAGGGAGGATGCACAGCTCACAACGTCCTTTATTGATATCTTCAATTACTTTGCATTTTCATGTGATGAAATTCCACTTGAAAAGTGACGATCCTGAGCATTTGATTTCATTCAAGGTGACAACTCATCCACACCTCAAAATCTGTTTTGGGAGATTGTTAAGGGTATGGTCATCTAAACCCTTCCATTGTGACTCTGACAGTCATTCAGATGCAGTCACTCCATCTCTGTCACAAGAGCAGATTGATTGCCAGTATCCAAAGCCAATCTTGCTGAATACTGTGCGCTACAATTCAAGCTATCTGTAACACTGGTTCACCTATGTTATAGGGCAAACCATATCAATGGTCATCACACACGGTGGATGTTCAAATGCTCCATGTCGGCAGCTTTGTTGTCCTATACCCGGGGAGCTAACAATGATGGCTGGTCGGCAAATGCAGTGAGTGTATCTAGTTCCAGGGATCCACGGAGATCTGATCCTTCCACCCAAACCAATATCTTTATTCGGACCATTAGTGATGCTTTGTGTGCTTGACTGATCTTGTCTGGCATCCTTGACAGCTCAGCCTATGTTGTCATTGCTGGTCCTGCCAATACTTATGGACACTATGTTGCAACACGTGAAGAATACTCTATTCAGTGATACGAAGGGCTTCCACTGTTTTGGGGCCCGGTTAGTCAGATCCTCCGCAAAACCTAGCATCAACTAATTTTGGCGTGGACACGCAGCGACACTTGAAGCTTATATTGATCAGTACAGCCCTCTTGTTCCATATCTTGCTGGTAACATGACAGGGTCGCCAAGATCTGATGCTGCCCCTCCTGAGCAGACTTCAGTTGCAATCTCACTGCAGGTATGTTTCTCAGCCACTTATTCATTGTCTATTTTCTCTTCACCTACCCCTCACATATGTTCTATGTGAGATGCCAGTCATCATCGACAATGCTGGGTTCAATCAATTCGGAGATGTATTGGTAGATGTGGAGAATACAACGTACTCTGCAGGAAATACTGTCACCGTGCAGTTCGTAGGGGCGAATCCTAGGGCAAGCATGCTTGCATTTTGTCTGTAAGATGAAAAGCTCAGTCTGCATGTCTGGGCACAACAGAACAACCTTCGCCTTGAAGGGACATTCCTGTTACGGTCTACAAGGGGGTACACTTTCTCACTGCACTTTTCTTGTTCACTCGCCTTCCAGTCTCATTCCCTTCACCATACGCGGTTGTATTCGTAATGGAGTCATCCTCCATTATACCAGATACGTTTCCTGATCTCCTTTCCTTGTTGTCTTACACGGCGCCCTGCCTATACCTTATTTAGACTTACTTCCCGTTCCGCCACAGTCGCCTTATTCAGACTTCACCGCCTGCAGCATAGCCTTTCTATTTATAACTCATCATGACTCCTCATGACTCGTTCTGACTCCTAGTGACTCCTATGCTGCGCACCGAGTCATATTTTAGCTACTGTGGATGCTGAGCATCCTTTCCTTATTTAGAAGGGGCCTACCATATATAAGGGCGCCCTCTCGCCCTCCTGTATTTTCCCCAAGCTAGTTCTACGCAATACCAGTGTAGTTTCTAGTGACCACCGAGTCTAGCGAGATTCCTAGATAGGTGAGACCCGCTTAGGCTTCGCGTCGTCTCGAAGCTGGGCATCGTTCCTCGAGGATTCCTCTACTCATCACTTGCTCTCTCTTCTCTATGTGCGAACTCTTCTTAGTATCGCAGCACGCTACATCACTACTACGCTGTGCATTACAAAAGAACTAGCTTTTCCCCTTGTCCCTACTTTTACGTAGAGGACATTCCCCCTACCCACCATCTCTTGCCTAGGCAGGTTCAGAGTACCTTCCGACTCTGACTCCCCTCCTGAAACACCCACCGTGTCTCAACCTCGTTCCTTCCCTCGACTCCCCAGACTTCACCTTCTACCTGACGGTCATCTGTTCTATCTCGTCCTTCCAGATAGATTCTCCTCCCCAGAGTATATCGCGGCATACCAAGAACGTCAGAGGGCTCTCGCAGAAGTCAACCAGTCTCAAGGGTGGAACTCCGACACTCTCCCTTCTATCTCTGAATTAGCTGCCATCCCCCAGGCCTCCATTGAATCCCCCATCCAAGAGGATCCTCCCCTCACTTTCCACAACCCTGACCCGGAACCGACCGGTGCAGAGACTTTCGACCCAGAACCGACTGAGGCGGAAGATATTGATATTGACCCGGCTCTAGAAGACAACGACATGGTATCTGAAATAAAGGCTGGCCTTCCCGAGGACTTTTCCAGGGAGGCAGAGGACACCAACAGATGGCTCCTCACTATGGACACCTACTTCACTATCAACGACAAGGTGTTCATGGATAAGACCAAATCCCTTACCTTCCTTAACAAGATCAGTAAGGGCCATGGCAAGACCTTCGCTGAAGGATGGCTGATGAAATTGGGAAACGCCCATATCCCAAACGAACTCAAGACCTTCGACTGTATTAAACAGGCTTTCGAGACCGCTTTCTCCCCCTACGACGTAGCCGCCAAGGCTAGGATCGACCTCTCCAAGCTTCACCAGACTGCTGGAAAGGACACGGATGGAAACTGGAGCGACGGCTTTGCCAAATACGCTTCGGAATTCCAACTTCTCACCAAGAAATCCGCCATCTAGGACAAACATGCTCTCATGGAGTGGTTTATCCAAGGCCTCTCTCCTAAACTCGCAACGATGATTCTGTCTTGCGAAAAGATCCCAGATGACTACAAGGATTGGATTAAGAAGGCCGGCCAGTTCTCGCAACAACTGCGGAGAATTGGGGACCTTCGAAAGGGTGTACCACATATCCCGGCACCCTCCTCTCGATCGCACAAGGACCCGTACGCGATGGACGTAGATGCCGTGTGTCTGTCGCCGACTCAGCGCACTGAGTATATGCAGAGCAACAAATGCTTTATCTGTCACAAGGTTGGCTGTAGGTCTTCCAACCACCACGGAACCGGAACCGACCGGTCCAACTCACGTCCCCGCCCGACCACATCCTCCGGACGCACCGCACGTCCTACTTACAAAGTCCCGCAACGACGGGCACGAGCCACCACCACAATGGAGGAGGATGATGAACTCTCAGCTTACCTAGAGGAAATGGGAAGCATCGAGAAAGGCGCTGCGATTAAGATCCTCAAAACTGCTTTCGGGGAGGGCAGCTCGTCCGCGGATGAGGAGGCTGGCTACCAGGCCATGGCTGAGGTAAGAACAGCCACTTACCAAGAGTGCCAAAGGGAAGCGATCAGGGCAGCACCATGAGCCAGGGCTGTACGATCTGGACCATGGAACAACCGATTTTCCACTATCATGCCGGCAGACCTCTGGGAGACCACCTCGGAGGAAGTCCTGGAACAATCACCAGGCACGTACCCCAATGACGTATCTGTCCAGTCAAGGGTGGACGCGGACGCAGCTACTCCCCGGGGTCAG
>JBBPJO010000386.1:0-13677 GCA_038088815.1 Boletus nobilissimus | reverse complement strand
ACACGCCGCCACGATCGCCGGACAAGGTCGAGCACAGACCTCACTCGACACCCCACCGGCAGTCGCTTGACCATCTAGACCGCTCTCCTGTGATGTATCATTCGCTTCTTTGCTTTACCTCACCCAACGAGGCCGAGGTGCGTGGGCCCGGAGCCAATGTAGCTCATCACATCGTTGATGATGACCCTAGAATTTACTCTTGCACTGACTCGGCACTTTGCGGACGGTGGGGTAAAGGTCATAGATTGGTATATGTACATGAATACTATGTAGTTCGTAACAACGCATGCAGAGAGGGTATCTAGCGTACACCACGACAGTAGTAAAGAAAGTCGGTGAGAAAGTCGTGAAAGTCGTTCATTCGTCAGCATACCGCAGTCTTCCTCCACTGTCCAGAGCGACGCGAGCCTCAATAACTCGCACATCTTCGTCGACAGAGTACGTGATCTGCGCGCCTGCAGTCCTGCACCCTTCAACATCCGATCTCACGATATGTCGCCTATAGACGTCCTTCCGACCGATCTTCTTCCCGCAGGCCAGGCACATCCACATCTCTCCGAGGTGGATCCTTAAGATATGCCTCGCGATCGACTCTTTCAGCAACGTTCTTCCGCAGGAAGACCAACGGCATTCGACCTCGAGTTTGTCTCCGCCAGCCCTCACTCCGTGCCACTTCTGTAGATGTGTGTTGATGCAGGACTTGTCGCATTTGATCCAGAGATGACACGGGGAATGATCTACCTCCCAAAGGCATTGATGAACGTTGAGCTTTCCACTGGGTTCCATGAGACCTTGTAAAAGTTCTTCTTGATCGATCCATAACCCGGCATACTCGATCGCGCATGCCCCTCGCAGGCGGCGAGACGAGGCACTAGAGTCTGGGGGAGATACGAGAAGAAAATATGGATCTGGTTCAAGGTACCTCGTCGACACCGAGCGAGAATAAGGGTCATGTAAAAATGAACTGAATAATTGTAATGGAGGATGGGGTGGGATAAACGAATCCGTGGCGTTCTGGTTCTGGCCGCTCGATGCGCCTGGATAACGGGAAGACGTCGCGTGCGAAAGAGGGCCGTAGGCGTTGGATTGATCGAGAAGATGGTTACCGGAATTGGAAATACCTTGCTCGGTGGGGTGTGTCAAGAAGGGATCGAAGGCTGGGTGAGTGTCCTGATGGGTACCATACGGACCAAGCGCGTAGGCAGGACTAGGGCTCGACGTCCTATTATTCACCACAATCGGAGCAGGCGATACATTCAAGTTTGGGAACCCCTGTATGTCAATCAACCCCCATAATGTGGGGTGCTGTGTCTGTCTGCCATGGGAGGCGATAAGATATCCAGATTATACAGCATCTTGCAGATACCTACTCGTTTGCATGAGCGGAGGCAGAAAGGGCTGGACTGGAATGAATAGATGAACGGTCAATATTAACAAACGTAAGCAGATTGGGTCTCACTAGACTTGGTTCGCATGCGAAGTAAATGGAGTGCGCTGCGGAATCGAATGTTGACCGCAATGGGATTGCCTACCCCCCATGATCGTCAGGACAACGAAGATAGATATACGTATTGACGACTGACGCTGTTGTGGGTGGAATAGGAAGGCTTGAACTGTGAACGCAGTAGTATGGGACTTCCACGGAGGTTGACCAGAGGTAATGTTGTGCAACAGAGGGTTCGCGGCTGAAGCCGATGAATTCCTGAGCATCCCGATCAAGAGCTATGTCTTGGGGAGGGTATGTGGCAGTTGACGATTGAGCGCGGGTAGGCATTGAGTAGGTGTATCTGGTCGCGACTGGCTGTATTGTCGCAACAAACGTGAAGGGGCTGCATGCTTTTTATAAGTACTGTCTGACCAATGCTTGCAAAGGTCGCCTGGATCGCCAGCCCCCGATCTCGGAGATTGCGGGGTGTGCCTTGAGTGCTGAGGCAGCCACGGGAATGTTAAATCTCTGAATCGGGAAAAGCCGGCGGCACTGGTCATGGCTACTAGCGGAATCCTAAGTTGTAAATATGCCTTTAAGTTATTGTATGCATTTGATGGTATGGCACGTACAGCTCAGATCCAGGTGGACAACCGTCATGACGTGGCGCTACACTGTCAGGACTCTCACAAGAGATACGAAGGGCCGCTGCACAATCAACTGTCAGACCAACCACAAAGGTGTGCGCAGATAGACGATTGCAATGCAATCACCTACTGTTACATCCTTGCGTTTCAGCAGATTGGACACAAACAGATCCGCCTGGATTTGAGTCTGATCATGATCATCCTCTGCGATTAAATGATGAACCTAGAGTCTTGGTGATCACTAAAAACCTCTGACTAGGACAGTGATAGCACACTTACCTTTCAGACGTGCCATATCTTCGACCGCAAATGCATTATTCCCAAACTTCGTGCACCAAGTCCTGGTGTCCGCTCGGGCTAGATGATGCAATCCCGCATACGCACACCCTGTGCGCACATATTGAAAGGAAGGATGACATCTCTGAGGCGACGGGTGCCTTTTAACTCCATTCTGGTGAGGTCATGATGCTGTTACTTTCCATGTCTCCCAATGCACTTCGATTATATTCTGAATCGATGGAAACCTACGGGCGCTCGTATCTCGCAAAAGAGCACCGGAAATCATTTAATTTAACGGAGTATGATCAAACTGTCATAGGGAATGCCGTTCGGTACTTTTCAAGTTACCAGGAACCATTCTCACTTGTTGACCCATTTGACAACCCCTCACCAACCCCCTTAGTTTATCAATACATTCATCTGATCCGCCACTTGGCCAGTGCCTGCCACCAGCCGCCATATACCCCTCTTGTCTTGATATTTCTCAAGCAACAGCGCCTCTTGGCAAGCTGTGGTAGTTGACTGCCAACCGGACCGCCCGAGGTGATCAGGTGAACTCAAATGTGCGTTCCATGATTGGTTTCCACCTTATTTACGCAGCCAGTATCACGAGAGCTCCGTAATTCTACAGCACCCAGGTGACAAACTGGGGATCCCACATCTGTGCCTGCTACAGAAATGTGTGGGTGTGATACACGGGACTATTAGGATGGTGTCCAATGCTTGCTTGACGTGGGAAGCCTTCCATTCCTTCCCCCCTCGGGATTCTAATTCATTGTCAGTTGCTGTATTGGGCCCTGCGGTCCGGAACTGCCTTCAGGACGTTTTAGGTATGTCTATGCAATCCCTCCCATATCATCCTGTGCTTTAAGCTAGGGTCGCTGTCTCACCCCCTCGTCATAGCTTCAACATCGAGAATACAGTTCTCGCGCTTTCTCCACGTCCGCTTCGATCTCATGCAGGACCCCACCGCCGGGGTAACGATTAACGATGTCTGGATGGTCTTCCAACGTGTAGTTTACTTCAGTTCAATGATTCCTCGGTATTTCATCTTTTGCTACTCTCTCTCTACATATATTACCCTAGGATTCATCTTTGAAGCCTCCCAGATCACATCGCATGGTACTAGGTACGAAGGTGGTACACTGCAACCATTGATCAAGTGTCGAGACTTGATCTATCGATCCTCGACGTTCTACTGTCAACCTCAACATGAAGGTATCTGTTCGTTATCCAGGAGTACTCGCTATCCCTTCAGTCATTATATTATATCCGTCTCAAAAACGTTGGCTCAAATGCATTGAGACTGTATGAATGAAGTACACGAATTAATCACCATGATGGACGTCTACAGCTTTATCTTGATAACATGCTAACCTTGGTTTCGAGTAGTTGAATATTCGCGCGACAGAACAACAAATAAATTATGTCTCAGATTATTGATACAATCAAGAATCGGAGCGAAACTTGAACCAAATGAGAGTTACTGTAGTGCATTACATCAATCCGCATAGCGAACTGGCCCCCCTCGCCGCAACGCCTTTTTTGTGTCAATCACCTTGTGGTCTCTGCCATACACTATCGTAACTTCGGCATTTCGACAAAGACCGTTCCGGACGTGTTGACCATACACATCCTTCCGGGAAAGCTCCTGATTGCAACCGTGGCAATGAAACCCTTCCTCGAGGTGAACCGTCACAACGTGACGATTGATGGAGTCCTTGAGCATGACTCTACTAGCAGTGCACCCGTTCCATAGACACTTGGCCATGCTGTTGACTTGGCTTTGCGGATGCCATTTTCGGATATGAGTGCCGACGCGAGGTCTAGAGCCAATGATCCACACCCCACAAGGGTTGCTGTGTTTGGCCCATTGGCACTCATGAACGCTGATCATGCCATTTCCTTGGCTTGCGCCAGAACGGAGATCGTCTTTGTCAATCCATAACCCTTCAATATTGATTGCACAAGCACGGCGTTGGCAGCGTCGGTGATGTGGACCGTTTCTTCTGGGTGTGCGATAGAGCATGACGGGGGGTTGCATTGTGTCATTTTCAAAGTCTTCGTGGTCGTCAATAGAGCCCGAGGAAGAGGGCGACACCTGTAAGCTATTTTTTGGGAACACGGCGTGGTCGAGCTGAGGTGACACTCAAGACAAACATTCAGGGACAACAATCGATACTGACGTTGGTGGTACCAGTGGCGCTGGCACGAAGATATTCCATCGATGTGGAGAAATCCGGCATCAAACCCTGCGTATGCGCAATGGCCAGTGACTTGAATGCTGCATCGCGCGACATCGTCCGATAGGAAGTCAAGAAATGATTGGAACCACCGCCTTGGAGCGCGTCATCGAATGAAACGACATTAGCACCGGAATAGCATACATACCAACCAAGAGGGGAAGCAACCCATATGACCTCACATCCGAGATGTGTGGCCCTGAAAGCGAGTATGGGGAGACAATCATGGGAGACGGAGACCACATATTTGTGTCCAACGGAACGGACCCTCTTCAAGGGTGGTGTTAACGACGCGAACATTTCCAGGGGAGTTGGATAATCACCTGGTGTGTCGACCTGAAGCAAAATCCCACTCCACCCCATGTCTACGATGTTCAGGGTTAGAAATGAAAACATCGTAGTACCTATGTCTTACTCATTTTCAGCGGGACGAAAATCAAGGTCAGCTTGAGCGATTGAGTGAGGAAAAGCTGCAGCCTGAGGTGATTCCAGTCCTAGCACTCCGCTGGGGAATGAGGCGGCCGAACGTGGGGTGGTGTACAGAGGCCATGGGTTCCAGGGTGATAAAGATTCGTTTAACCAGTCACCAGGGGCGAAGGTAGGAGCATCGTCGTAAAGCGTCATATCAGAGAGACCAGTCCCCATGGGTCGTTCGAGGGAAATTTTCACCTCGTCTCCGGATTATTTTATATCCAAACTAATCGGGAACAGACCCGGAAATGCAAGAGAGCTTAGGGAGTTTCAGCAATGTTGCAAGAGCGACTCTAAGCGTCGAAACTCCACCTTGTAACACAAATGGCATTTTTCTGAAACTTTGTGCGTGAGTATTTGATTGATTTCATGCCGCCCAGTTGGATTGATGTGATACGGAGACAGATAAGCGATGCAAGCCAAGCCGAATTGGACGGCAAATGCGCATCAAAAATTGTAATGGTCAAACCTGCAGAGGGGATTCAGTAGTACTTCGTCACCATGTGCGAAATGAGTCCTAACTGACCTGTGGTGAATTGTGAGGTTATGTTCGAGTAGGATGTCGGATTAACGCGCCCGAGCTACCTTTGGCATACCTAGGCAGGTGGTCAAAGGTTTCTACTTGCGCATGAATGTGTCTCCATAACGACCACGTACTACAAGGTGGCGTCTTGCAGATTTTGTCACGGAGCAAGGACCAGGTCCTCAATTTGACTAGCAGTTTACCCATCTCATCTCAGGAGTACCAAATGACTCACCTTGCTACGAAGTCCCAAGAGATGACGTTGTCTGATGGCGAAATGAAACAGGGCGAGAGTATATCCTGACTGGTCGTCTGAATAGTTTGGAACGGAGAGGAAGCTTTCCCGACAGCTTTCCTCCAGTGGATATGATGTAGACTCAATACATGTTCCACCTTAATGGGGATGCAGCCCCGACGTCGAACTCGGGCCATCCGGGTGTGGTGATGTGCCGTCGGACTGACTTCTATTTCCGATGAACGGCCCAGGTTTATCTAACGTCCGAATTCAACGTCTACGAGGATACTCCCTTGATTTGACCTTGAAGCCCTGATCAATTTCCTCCATTCCTCTTGTGCGGATACCGAAACTTTTCGTTGAAGGCACTATCAGGTAGCCTCAGGTTCAGCAGAGAATTCAAGGTCCAGCACTTGGAACCACTGGTAGGCCTGCATGTGTGTGCGAAGTTGTGGCCAGTGGCGTTATCATGAGATCGCGAGGGTACTCATCCACAGCAAGCCTCTGACGTGACCCTGAATGCTAGGCACCAGCCGTGCGATGCTGTAGCATAGAGATGGCCTGGAATTAGAATACAAGGAGTTGTTGAGTCCTTTCCTGTACGATGACACAGCAAGTTGTGGTTGGACACGACTTCGCACGCCACGATCGTGGCCTTTGTATACACAGGCAACTTCGAATCCCGTTGCTTTATTAAACAAACCCATACACAAACAGTATCCCCAGCTCCCCCCAGATATCTGGTGTACAGACTAATCAACGTGGCATTTCCGTACATATCCGTGATCACTCTTGACCGAAGAAACCTCAACTTGTCCACATTTTCACAAGCTTTGATCCGAGGTATGATCAGTTGACGATAACCTCCAGATTTTCAACCTCTGGTATTGAGAATAATCCCCGTAGTTTTTTTACCCTGGTAGGCCATCCCCGATGCTCCATCAAAATTACATTGTCGTTGAAATTCTATCTTTCGTCGCAACTAAACTTTGAACTTGAAGCGTACGCCTTTTGATATTTCCCCCATGATACACATCAAGTAACATATAAACATGACTGCATCTCTACAGAGCAATCTACTAGAGAATGGGGTCTGGAATCTAATAGTAAGGCGTGCACAGCATGTCAGGAGATACGAAGAGAACGCGAACTCGCAAGGGCCCGGGCATAGGCATCGACAAAATTGTTTAAAGAACCTATGGAATAATATAGTAAGTTTGCTACGAGTCATGATACATCTCTGGATGCTTATTCTTCATATGTTTCATCCAGCTGTCCTGACGCGAGAAAGACGTGCCAGGGGGACAGTATTGACAGTGGTAGCGCAGGGGATAATGAGTATCGACATGTCGAGGAAAGTTCCCTCTCTTCAATGGCCTGGTACACACTGAACCCATCTTAGAATCCAATAGCCGACAAATGATTGTTCCTTCTGACGTGCCCGAAACTTGGTGCATTTCGGCAAGATGCTGGAGAAACGCTTGCCTGTCAGGCGCAATGTGGTTGCATTTTGCACCTGAATCATGTGGATGCCAGGAGCACTGGTACGATTGGTGTTCCGAGCTTATGATTGGGTCTGTCTGAGAACTGAGAGACGGGCCATGCGGCGAAGAGGGCTGGGAGCTGGTGCTAGTTCCAGGTACGGAGACAGTGAGCATGGGATTTGCCGCATTATTGCTTGTTTCTTCCAGTTGGTCTCTCTGCTCCATTAGAACCTGGAGCTCTGCGTGCTGGTTGAGGTAAAGAATCAAAGTATTGACGAAGGAATCCTCCACCATCGATGACCACCTGTAAATGTCCTTGATATAAAACTTTAAATGCTGATATCGCACGACTAACGAATTCAAGTCGAAGTTCATAACATTCAGCGATTCGCTGAATGGAACTCGTCAGAAGTCACGACCTCGAAGAATCAATGTCTCCGTACCTTCCAGAGGGGAGGTCACCCTGCGTCAACCCTGGAGGGAATGGCGCGTAGGAGCCACTGAGGACTCCAGAGACAACTGGGTCTGTGTCCAGCGGAAACGCATGCTCGCCTTGCGTATTCATGTTAATCAGCGTATGTTGGAGGATGACGAGTTACTGACTGTCAATCTATGCTAGGTATAAATACACGCCCGTCCCGCCAGACTGCGTGCCTTGGCAAGGTGCCATGTCCATGGAAGATTCTGCACGGAAGGAATAAATGCCATGCGCGAAGTATCTTTTCTGACCGCGATGGCATGGCCTTCTCTGCGGAACACACTCCCTCTTGCTCTCTGGAAACAAGGGACCAGTACTTGTTCGGGCTATTCTATCCAGTCGGACCTTTTGAGTAGTTTCAGGCACGCTAAGCTTCGAGTTCACTCATTCCTCAGAATACAGAGATTAATAGTTATGTCGTGCCCTTTCCATTTGGCACTGCAAAACGCACAGCTACTAACCACATGCCCGCCAGGCTACGCGATGGCAAGGTTTTTTCATCCGAAAAAAAAAAAAATAACAAATATACCTCACCCTGGCACGTGCCTGTCCTTGGTCTCTCCATGACGTCATTATACTCAGTTTCGCCGTTGAACTGTGTGGGTGTTGCACCATTCCCAGATTACTTCTCCTCTCCGAGCTGAGGTTTCTCCGCATCCACTTTAGAGTGAGTCAAGACAGACACCTAGGCAATCGTTGATCGGTCATGATTCTCGAATCAATGACTACTGCCCGCTCATACGAAAGGACATGAGGAAAACCCTCATCCATTCACTACTGCCACGTCTGACCTACCAGCCACACGTACCTTGGCGATCCCGACGTGATTCCCTGTGAGGCCGGGCAAATCTCAAATCTGCAAAGAGTTGTAGCATCCCCAATTCACTCACGCCACCATCATTTGGCACCGGGTCAAAGTCACGTTAGTTGACCGGCGCTCTGCCATGACTGCCCATATCACCGAATACGAGGCGGGTGGCAGCAGTTGTGGCTGGATCTTATCGAACCGTGTTTTGGGGTTCTACGAAATAGTGGCACTACAATTGAACGGACTTCCGGTAGCGGGGACGTCGACGTACAGTCCTATTTGGAAACGATGTCAAAGTTAAGTTCAACGTTCCTGTGGCCATCATGATTGGACTTGTCTAAACCCCAATTGCCTTGTCTTTTGTTACTTTTCAAGCGTACCAGTACTGGGGTAAGTCTCTAAACCCGACGGTCGGGATCGTGGCGGTTGTGCGATCTTCTGGTTTTTTATACAGACGTTCTCTTTCTGGTAACTCTAGAGCATCCCACGATGATTATCACTCGGGTCCCCGGTTACAAGCTCACTTGGTCCGAACGCGTGTTACGCTGACAACTTCCCTCATGGTGTGCCCGCCAAGGTACATGGCAGTCGGATCACTGTGCTGGCTTGCATTTGTAAGGTTGCGAGGGCCAACGTCCCCACCCACACGACTACAGTTACCGGGCGGAGCTCTCATGCGGGCTCTGGCTCGCCGCCCGACTCAATGTAAGGCTATGATGAGATGGAAGCAAAAGAAAAGAAAAGAAAGGGGCGGAGCGCGTAATTACTTGGGATTCTGATTAAAGATTGTACAAGCACCGCTACGCGGGAATCGTGCTTTCCATTCGAAACATCTTATTGGCACAAGTACAACTATGACAACACTCAGTTACTGCTTGCCATGCTGTTTCTTCGCATGCGCACGCATGGAGTCCCTTCGAGAGAAGGGCTTTCCACACTCAGTGCAGGAAAACGAGCAACCGACATGCGTGCCAATGTGGCGTCTCATTCCGTCGCGGCGATACTTTTTGCCGCAACAGCCTCTGTTTGTGCACCAGTAACAGTACATCTTTCTGTCTGCTGGTCCCTGCACGTCGTGTGCCCCACCGAGGTGGACCATCAACTGGTCAAAATCGTCGAAAACGTGGCCACAGATTGTATTTCCGGTCAGCCACTGGCAGCGATAACCGGCATTGTTCGTCTGCGCAACCGTTCTACATGATTTCATCAGTGGTCTGGAGAAAGTGGACGGAATGAGAGGTCGCACCCGGCGGTGGAAGACCCTTCGCCTGCCGTTTGGTGCACATGGTATAAAAACTGCTGCTGCTGCTGCAGGTTCATCAGCGCAAGTCCGGAACGAAAATAAAATGCTAACTTACGACCGGGCCCCAATTGGTATTGAAGCCGCCGCGTTGATGCATGCCTTGGAACATTTCTGGGGGTGGGTAATATACCGATCTGCACGAAGAGCCTGAGTTAGATAGATGGCGGAAGCAGGAGTTGTGTGCTTGCCCAGGATGTCCTGGTGGCGCGGTTAGAAAGGAGGGATTTGAAGGCTGCGGGGGATGAGAGAGATGGTTAGGATCCATGAGAGAGGAGGAAGAGCAAGACGACCAACGCCTTTGTAAAAACTGGAGCCTTCCAACTATCCCAGTTGGCGGGGCCTCATGTAAAGAATGTTCTTCCGGAAATTGTGGGCGGAGCGTATCACGGCCAATCCAACCATGAAGCTGCCAACTGGCAGGCATCTCCCAAAACGGAGTTATGTCCTTTCAAGATCAGTCGAAACGGAAGTGCCCCACGGTGTTGGACGCGTCGGCTGCCAAAGGCCCGGGGGGTCAACCATGTTCGAAGAGGACAAATAGGTCCGCGGGGTGATTAACGTGAACCAACGAGTTGGTGACCAAACTGAACCAGAGTGAACTAGCTCAGAGTTGGGCAGATGCTGTGTGTCGTCGAGTAAGCATAGGAACGGGAGCTTTGTCGAAGCCAAAATACCGTACGGATAATGGCCGGAGGAAGGAAGAGAGCAACGGAAGAAACAGGTTGATTTTCGACGGCCGTCCCTCACCGTCATATATACACGTTCTCAGCGCCAATCAGCTTCGGCTCCCCTGCTAAAGCGTTTGATAAGAGCACATTTCAGGACAGTCGTTTGTCCTCCCAACGTAAGCCCGAGATAGATGCTTCTTTCGCTTACCTGCATTCCAGCCTGTGAACGTTTCCCGCCACGACCAAGATACGGATATTCTCTTATCATCTCACCCACCTGGGTAGAGTGCCCGGTAGGAGCATGCGTCCTCCAATCCACCAAATGTGAGATAGTTGAAGGCTCCACGTCACTGGCGCACGAGTGTTTATGGATCTCAAGGTCGTCATGTGAATCACTGGCGCCAGAGGTATCACTGCCTTGGTCTCACTACTCTAACTGACCTGCATATCTTACAGAAGGCACGTACCATGGAAGTAATTCATGCATAACTCCCAAGCGAACCTCGGGCCCCGTTGTCTATGACGTCGACGCCAAGAATACCTCCCAGGGGCGACACATGTTTTCATTACAACAAATGCACGCACCTTACACGCAATCTTCAATACGAGTAGGCCCTTCATGCCAACTGAGGAAGTTTTTCAGAAGCACACGTGAATGGGTAGCGATGACCTACTCTGCTTATGCGACTTCAATCCCCAGTCCAACTATCGATCCATAGAATAAACCACAAGCCCGGATGGCTCGAGAGACCCGAATCGGTTCATCATCGTCGCAGCACTGTTGCCTGAAGGCAAAATGTCGAGAATTGGCAGAAGTGGCGTTCGCAAGTAACGAGTCCCCGAGGATCCTTTGTGTAGGCAAGTATAGTTCTCCTCATACTACACACTTACGCGTAATCCGAGTCCGCAGGGCTGATACGGATTTGGATTTCGTTGGAGTAACTTGCTGCGGATAGGTTGATGAGTCACCAAACGACCCAAGGCTCGTGGCACCATTGGAAACGGACAGCTTGGTACTCTTTGCCTCTTGCATACAATCGCTCCAGGCTTTTGACGAGAGCCGGGAGTCGCTGGCATCCATGGGAAGGTGCTCGACATGTTGATACTGGACGCCCTGTGGCAAGTTGCGCGCGATTTGTCGAATGTAGCAGGACGAGTCGGAGGCGGCTGTTTTACTGGATCGTGCCGCGAAACAGCCACAAAGCACGATCAACAAAGCAACGATCAGTTGTCAACTGTCTCCAGCGAATGATCCGCGAGTCTAGTGAATCCGCCGCTGGTTTAATCTCTAATATTTGACACCGTTTCTCTTGGCAGATAACTTGTTTGACAGGCTGATTCTACTGAACGAAAGGTTGAGTGCTGCGTCATGCAGTACTGGAAGAAACTGGCCGTGGATCACAATTGATTCTGACTGAGTGGCCCAACCAGCTCAAATTTCACAAACAGTACGTCTGGCAATGAAGAGATTCGATACAACGATAGATTTTATCCATAGATTGATGATACTAGATAGATCGTACTGTTTGGCTTCAAACTTGTAATAGCAGAAAGAACTTAAGGAATGTTGGGCAGGATCAAAACACAAGGCAAAAATGGACACATAGACGGAGAAACGGCATCCTGTTTGTTCTGCTGAACCCACCTCTCCGACAAGTATCGTACAAAAAATGATAAATAACGAAGAGAACAGAACAGAACAGTCATAAATAAAAGCATAAGTGTATAACTAAGCAACGAGCGCTTCAGCTAACATGCGCATTGCGCGGGGGAAGTCGAGGACGCACGTGATCAAAATATTCCCAAGGGCCTTCCGTCCCATTCCAAAGTCCTCTCGACACAGGGCATCGATGACAATGGTTGTCGAGGGGCATATTTGCGAGATACGCGCTTCAAGCCCATATGGACTTCACGAACATGGCGCGTAACTCCCCGTCGCTGGAGCTGTGCCCCACAACCTTGCCAGCGACACTGTACAGTATGACGCTTAGACATCTTTCGGATCCCATGTTCCGCAAGATGCATCGAGAGAGCCTTCCTCGTGATCGATTGATAACACACTGACATTAGCCCATCTTCCGATACCCACTCGCACGTTACCGGTCTCCCATGAGACACTTGTCCGACGGTCATCGGAGGTCCATCATTGGTAGTAGCGAATTGGCCAAAGGGCTGTCATGAAAATTAGACAAATCAGCCGCGAAGTTGATCATGATGCTCACATGGCCTACGTATTGCGTCGCTTGTGCTAGAGGATGGTGTCCGGAAGCTCCTTGAGGCGCGTGGACAACCCCAGGGAAATATCCCCCAAAGCAGTCGTTGGCAGTGGAGTGGACATTGTGAGGGATCGTGTAAGCCTGCGTCGGCCCATGGGAAGGTTGCGTGTAAAAAAGGTCTGCGGGGTTCACGGTCGCTTGCGAGAGTGAATTCTGCAATAGTGGTTAATAAAACCGACGCAAGCGCGAAAGCGTTTACTCACGCCCTGTTGCAACACATGACCTACAAAGGTCGTAAGGGGCGAGCCATTATAAGCATCCTCAGAAAACATGCCGAAGTGACAACCCTGATGCCTAAGAGACCTGGGAACGGCGACAATTATTGATACGATGGGTTCTCGATGAAGAGATAGATGTCGGGAACTCAGTGAACATTCAAGGTAAAAGGGGTGCGGGGAGCGCTGAAGGAGATAATCAACAACAGAAGGAAGGAAAGAGTGTAGCTGAGTATGTGCTCAGGGGCATGGAAGTGAACTGAGGGAGGGATTATATAGGCCTAACAACGGCGGGTCAGATGGCAGGCTGTACTGTTTAAGGGGAAGGAGACTACCTACAGCTCCTTGAAAGGGAAGGCCGCGCGTCCCTGGCTGGGTCCTTCGGCCCCACCAGGTAACACATCGTAAGCTCAGAAGAGGAGAATGGAAGGTGGTTAAAAAGCTGCAGAAAAAGAGTAGAAAGCAGATATAAACCGCCTGCAAGCTTAGGTTCACTGGACTAACCACCAAGTGGGACAACAACCGTTGCATTCCATCGGCCGAAGGTGAAAACCATCGGAGTTCCGCTACAGCTTGGTCCTTAGCCTCCTCAGATCATGCCGTCTGTTTGGGTGCCACAAA